>RPOG01001252.1:0-23951 GCA_008086565.1 Thalassoma bifasciatum
GTTTCTCCTGACTTCACCTCAGAAATATTTAATGTTGGAAAAGGTTAAAGAAGTGAGCGTGTCGTCCCTCCTGAGCCCCTCCAGCAGGTGAGACCCCCGCTGAGAGGTGCGACCTCTGAGGTCTCAGGTTCCTGACGGGCAGGAGGGAGGTCACGAGGTCACGGGGTCAGGCGACATTTTACAGACGCTTCTCTGAGTCAGTGTTTACAGCCTCGACCTGCAGCCTCTCTGTCCGTGTGCTCACGCTCTCTCTCTCTCTCTCTCTCTCTCTCTCTCTCTCTCTCTCTCTCTCTCTCTGCCTGTCTGTCTCTCAGCCCGTCCCAGCCTCTGTTGGACCAGCGTATCCCTCCGCCCCTCTCAGCGTGTGGTTCGGTCTCTGAGTGGCTCCGAGCCATAAAGATGGAGCGATATGAGCAGAGCTTTTTACAGGCCGGCTTCAGCAGCCTGGACATCGTCTCGCAGCTCAACACAGAGTAAGAAAAAACACTTTAAACAAGGTCAAATAACCCGAGAGGTTTTATTTCTCACAATCTCTGACGCCACTGTTTGTTTCCACAGAGACCTGCTCAGAGTGGGCGTAACTCTCGCTGGACATCAGAAGAAAATCCTCTCCTCCATCCAGACACTCAGGATACACAAAGCCCCGCCCACTTTGCTGTACTGACCAATCACAGCACTGCCAAAATGTCAACACTCAGAACGCTGAGCCATCATCTTCACACAGAGCTGAGTGACTTAAAGGAAGCCCAAAGACGTTTAAAGACGCTCTAAAAAAATCAACCTCTGTGCTCTTAAAGCTCCAGATGCATCAAGACTCCGCCCACCTTCCTGATCCGACCAATCAGAGCAAAGGACGAGCTTTGAAGCATCTTGTTCAACACTCAGGACCGTTTATGACCAAACCAGCCAACCACTGCTCAGGAAAACGTACACTCCGCTCCACCAATCGACCAATCAGCATGAAGCACAGTGATGATGTAAGCAGACAGGCGCTCCTATTGGATACGAGATGTTGTGGATCTAAAGACACAGGACTCCTGCTTTTAGACGCTTTTTAAGGAGCGCGTGGTCGAAAGGAGTTTCTGTTTTCGGTGAACGCTCATTTCTCCGTACTCTTTCAGGAATATTCAGGCTTTAAATGAAACTTTCTTCTGAGGAAATTTTGCTGGATGTTCTGGACCAAATATTCCATTTTTGTGGATCTATATTCTCACTCTTCAACATGTTTCAGAGTCTGTTTCCCTTTAATCAATGAGGGAAACTCTGGGACTGACTCAGAAACCAACAGTGAACCAACAGTTTTAAGGGGAATCGTTGAGGTACCTTCTCGTCTGGAGCTCTTTCTCTGATGTTTAATCTGGAGACTTTCCAGTTCTGAAAGTGTGAGGAGCACCTGGAGACTTTAAAAAGACTAAAACACTTTGAACCCACTGAGGAACTCTTTAACGGACTGTGAGCTTCCTGAACCGTGGTGCCTAAACCATAAAGAAAGAACTTGAGTGTATTTCAGCGATCCTGGATCCTCAAACGTTCCCACACTGACGGATCTTTAACCTCAGAGTGATTCTTCACCTGAAATCTGTTCTTTAAAAAACACAACTCATCATCATAGACTCTGTGGAACAAAGGTACCAAACATTTAAAGAAAAGGCAGATGTGAAGGTTTCAGTTTTAGTTTAACCTTCCAGAACAAATCATCCATCATGTCAAGCTGTTTTTGTTTCAAATTATGAAAAAAGAAGAAGAATTTAGAAGAGAATTCTGGGATTAAGATCTGTTATCTACTTTTATTCTGGGAATTTTGAGTCGTTCTGACAGTTAACATTTTTACTTTTCAAAAGTGACATTCTCAAATCAGGATAAAATTCAGATTTTAATCCCAGAAATTTGAGATACAAGTCAGAATTTAAAGAATAAGTTCAGCATTCATGGAAAGTATTCTCAGATTAAAGTCGGCAGCCTGGGATTAACATCAGAATTCAGAGATAAAAGTCAGAATTTGGGGAATCATGTTAAAAATCCAAAAAGTAAACAAAGGTAACCTCTGATTTAAGTTTGAAAATCTACAAAAAGTCGGAATCCAGTGGTTAAACTCTTATTCTGGGATTAAAATGGGAATTCTGGGATTGAAAGTAAAGTTCAGTGAGATTAAATTCTGTAATCTACGATTAAAGTCAAAATTCAGAAATTAGTCAGTATACAGAGATAAGGGTGATTATTCAGAAATAACAGTATTTTTAGATTCAAGTTTGTAATCTGAAATTACAAACAAACTCAGAGATTAAAGTAAAAATTCAGAGATGAAAATAAAAATTCTGAGATTACAGTTGGTATTGCAAGATTAGAATAAAAACTTTTATGGTTAGGATGGTGTTTTGAGATTAAAGTCCAAATTGTTAGATTTAAGTCTGTAATCTGAAGTGAAATCAAAATTCAGAGATGGAATTCAAAAGTCTTAGGTACAAATCTGTAATATGGGATTATAGTGAAAACTTTCAGATTTAAGTCTCTAATCTGTGATCAATGTCAAAATTTAGAGGTTAGAGACAAAATTCTGAGATTAAAGTTAAAATCCTGGGATCCAAATCTGTAATATGAGATTAAAGCCAAAATTCAGACATTAAAGTCAAAATTTTTAGATTTAACTCGGTAATATGAGATTGAAGCCAAAATTCAGAGATTTAAATCAAAATCCTGAGCTCCAAATCTGTAATATGAGATTAAAATCCAAATTCAAAATTACGAGATTACAGCCCGTTTTCAGAGATTAGAGTTGGTATTTGAGATTAAAGTCAAAACTTTTACATTTAAATTCAGATTCTTAGATTTTATTCAGTATTCTGAGATTGAAGTTGGTATTTTGAAATTAAAATCAGTGTTGCACTTTGAAATCAGTATTTTTCCTTTCGAAGAGTCAGATAAAGAAAATATGAGATTAAGGTTTTTCCTTCAGAATCATTTCTCTCAGAGGTTTGTGTTTCTTCAGTACTGTAGCCGTCGTTGTCTGAGCAGTTTTTAAAAACAGACACATTGAACTGGTTTGACGTTTTCTGATCCCTGAGTGTGGGAACATTTCAGGTTTGAGGATGAGTAACCGAACAAAGAGTAGAACTGTTTGTATTTTAGCACTTTTTGTACCTGATATTTTATTGTCATCATGTTTTTAAGCAGAGATCATGTTTTATACTTTACATTTCAGGAGAATCTGTGGCTTTTATTTTGTAAAGAAACTTAAAGAGATGTCTTATATTTCACAGCTGTGTGAGAAAGAGGAGGAAGAACCAAAGATCAGGAAAAGATCATGAAGTCAGTTTTTATTCTGTAAAGAGAGACCAGTTTGTGATGTGTTCCCGGGTATCAGACCCTCCTGAAGGTTTTCAAACACTAATAAACATCATCTCACAGCTTCTCTGAAAGAGTTCGGCCTTTTCTGTTCGACCGCTGAGCGACACTAAGCTAACCAAACAAGTGAACGTCAGATCAGATGTTTACAGACTGATGTAATAAAGACGTCAACGAACAAAACCAAAGGGTCGGAACAAGTGAACAAACACAAAACCGGGCCAATCAGACGGTGAGATGAAAGAAGGAGGGGGGTAGTCCTACTTCTTGATATTTCAAACATTTGTGGTAAAAATCCTGGAATTTATCTGTAAATCTATTAAAACAAAACTGTTTTAAAAATGAAAATTGCTGAAATGATGATGTCATCTCCAACGCTATGTTTCAGAGCTTATAACTGTAGAACCATAAGGTCACAATTCATCAGTGACACCTCATTTTAAAGATTAAAGTCTCTAGTTTCAGAAAATATCATGTTTTTAAATGTGGTTAAAGTCCACATCAGGATAAATGCAGCAGATACATCATTTTTTATAACCAATTTTTGAGCATCATTAACTCCAAGATGCTTTATGTCAGACATAAAACATCCACCACTTCTACACCTTCTCATCTACATCTGGATGAAATTTGAGCTTTCTTGGTGAAACTTTGTAGGAGTTAGAGAGTTTTTAGTCTCAGGTGACCAAACACTGGCAGACCACAGTCTAGTCTGACAACTTTGCGCAGACAAAACCAGCTGTATCAGTGCTCAGTGTCCTCTTTGTCGTCACCTTTGTTCTCTCTGTGAAAAGGTTCCCTAAAAATCCAGAAATTATAGCTCCCAGTCACAGATTATACCTCTCCTGTTGCGCACATGTATATGAATGATTACCTTTGGCAACACAAAATTGATTTTTTGGAAGTCTAGCTTGCTACAGCAGTGTGAACGGTAAGGCTTTTGGTTTCTGTACCTGTGATTTTCAGAGCCGATAGATAATTAGTCAGTTGGGAGGGATTTACGCAGCGTGAGCTAACGCCACAAGCATGTCAAGTGGATAGCATTTCCTGTATAAATCAGGCTCTCCTGGCATCAAATCTAAGTATATCAAGATGGGGACACTTATATCTTGTAGCCAGAAGTCTAAGAAATAAAATATGCCAAGCTTTGTCAGATTGACTTTGACCTCCTTTACGAGACTCTGACACTTCGACGACAATAACTACTCTTGCCTGTGCTGTCTGTCTGTTTGTTGCCTGAAATGTCCTCTTTAAAGTGGTGAACCTTATTAAACTACTTTGTTGTGAAAACTATACAAACTTGAGACCTAAGGAGACCACCTTTCCTCTCACTTATAAGTCCCATGCCCGCAGTCCTACAGACGTAATGACCCCAAGCACGCAGTACATCCCAGTTGTTGTGAGTGAGTCTTTCACTAATTACGTTTCGTTGGTGAAGAAAACTGTGAAACAAACTTAGAGACTGAAATGTGAAGAATCTAAACTTTCTTACACAGGTTGCATTCCAATGTTTGACAAAGGCGTTACTGTTTATACTTCGATGGCATCAGAGGAATGACATGCTGCAGGTGTGGGCCTCAAACACCAAGGACATGCTGCACGTCTCTCTGCTCCTCTCTTCATCACAGCCCCGACTCCTCAACAAGTCGACGTGGGAGTTTATCTGAAGAACTCGCTCTGTTTGTGTCTTCAGGAGAACAGAATCTGAGCTCATCCACACAGACCTGTCGGGTGTGTTCAGGGTGACCTCTGACCCCTCTGTGTGTGTGTGTTATCAGACAGATAGTGAGTGTGTGGGGGACACACAGCAGAGACCCCTGACAGAGCGAGGAGGTGTTTGTTCTGACTGTAAACTCAGAGACAGAGATGTGAGTGAAGCTAAAAATAATCAGTAAGGGTCTCAAACTTCAGTCTTCAGTAAAGATCCTCTCTCTCCTGCAGACGCTCTGCTCTGTGGTTTGTAAAGATCCTCTCTCTCCTGCAGACGTTCTGCTCTGTGTTTTTTTTTCCTCCAGACTCTGATGAACATGGATCCATCATGGCGTCTGTCGGTCATGTGACGTGTTGAAGAGTGAAACTCTGCAGCTCTCGTCTCCACAAAACCAGCTTCTATTTTATAAAAACCATCTGCTGACTGCAGATCAGAGCCTTGTGTCCTCTGTGTGTGTGTGTGTGTGTGTGTGTGTGTGTGTGTGTGAGTGTGTGAGAGAGAGTGTGTGTGAGGGATGTATAGGAAGGAACATTTCAACATGTTATTTCACTTTAATGAGCACAATGTTGGCAGAGAAGCGAAGAAACAGAAGGTTTGTGTTTCATCTGGGGGAGCTGACGTCACACACACACACACACACACACACGGTGTGAGTGTGTGTGTGTGTGTGACTGATATGTTGGCCGCCCTCCTGCTCTGTGTCTCTCTCTCCAGGACAATCAGTACTGACAGCTCTGAAGTGCCTCAATACATGTGTGTTCGCTGTAGGTGTGTGTGCATGTGTGTGTATGTGTGTGTGTGTGTGTGTGTGTGTGTGTGTGTGTGTGGAACAGTCATGCATATGATTTTTTTCCACTTGAAGATTTTCCAGTTTCTGACAAACCTCCTGACCTCCAACATACCAAAGAAAACCTGGAAAGTCTTCAAGGACCTCTGGAGGAACCCTTGAGACCTCCTAAAGGACTCCTGGAAACTCCCCAACAGCCCTGAAATCTCCTCAAGTGTCCTGGAGACACCGAGCACCTCCTCCATCACCAACCTCCAGGAGAGATCCTCCCGAACCAGAAACCACGAAGAACCCAGGCATGTGTTCTTATACTTTACCACATTTATCTGCACACACCAGGGATGAGCATCGAGAACTGGTTCCTGTTAAGAAACGATGAAAAATGGTTCAATTCATCGACATCATTGGAGCGACCAAACCTCCTCTTTTCCCAAACATGTCCTCCTTTTTGGTGGTAAATTATGTCCGGGGAATTTTTATAAAATTCCCCAAAATGTTTTGGGTTTTTCTCAACTTGTTCTACAGACGATTCATATTTTTATAAAGCAAAGCTGCACTGGGATACCAGCGTTTCAGGCCCCATTTACATTACACTGTTTCACACTGTTTCACCCTAAAATGCAGAAAAATGCAATGAAAAAAATCTGCATTTACACTGAAAACGCTGTAGTACAGGCCTGCAGATGGCGATATAACTGTAGAAGCTGTATCCATGACAAAGATATAGAGGCTGAAGAAGAGGTGAGCTGATCTTCTAGAGTTTATGCAAAAACGTTTTCTCTAATTGCAGAAATTTTGGCAGAAACAGTGAAAACAGCGTTTTCAAATTCCACTCTGTAGAGCATTTTTAAAAGTTTACGATTTGGTCTGTGAAAATGCTTTTTCTGTGTAAATGGGAGGCTGAAACGCAACAATACTTCTGTGTTTCACCAGAAAACTGTTCTTGTGTAAGCCTAAGATTTTGAGGCATGATATCTCGCTCTCTCTCTCTCACTAAAAATATATAATGATGATATATTTTATTTATATAGGGCTTTTCAAAACTCAGAGACACTTTACAATTAAAAATGCACACATAAAGTAAAACAACAGTGCAATCACAGATAAAAAGCTAACTTAAAACAGCTGAGTTTTTAGGAGAGATTTAAAGGTTTAAAGGATATATATATGGATATATTTGAAGGATATATTGACTTAACCCTCCTTTTGTCCTTTTGGTCAATTTGACCCAAGTTATTTTGTCATAACTTTGTTTTTCTTTCACAGAATTGATGGAAAATTAAATGGATGGTTCCATGCTATGCTATTTACATTTTAAATTAGTTATGACTATTATCGTTACATTAGCATCTTCCTGCCATTAAAGAAATTTAGATGATTTAAAAACAATATCCTGCCGTCACTTTGACAAATATCTGTCTGTGATATCATTTCAGTTTATGCAGCTCTGATAATAAACTTAGTGCAAAATATCAGAATTTTCACTTTTTTTTCTACTCAAATAAGAGGTGTCAATAAGCAAAATCAATGAGGGCGCTGGTATCAATAAAATCTTACTCAACCCTATTACACACACACACACACACACACACACACACACACATATTCTGAGGATCTTGAGTTCACCTAAAGACCCCCCTTTAAGGACCGATGATCCATAAAGGGACCCTAAAGGTCTCATCCTTCTTCTCAACAAAACACACACACACACACACACAGATGTAGCCTCTGAAAGATGAGACTCTGTCACTGTGGTAACGATCATACCTGTCAATCAACAGGTAATCCGTCAGCTGATAGGCCGACAGCCTGATGCTTCACTTCCTCCACTCAACCTTTCGACCCACTGGTGACCTCACACACACACACACACACACACACACACACACACACACACACACACACATAGTGGCAGGTGTGTATCAGGTGTCAGACTCAGTGCTTTTGGGAGATCCTGTGCTGCTGTTGGCATGTGTCTCTCTAGCGCCCCCTGTGGTGAGTTCACCTGCTGCAAGAAATTCAGGTGAGCACCAGCACCTTTGACCTTTGACCTCATGTTCTGTTAGGGAACCTTTCACCCGTCCAATCAGAGCGCAGGAGAGGAGGTCAGCAACAATCACAGGTCATCAGACAGGAAACAGGGTGTGTGTGTGTGTGTGTGTGTTTGGCAGCGTGTCGAGGGACACACACACACACACACACACACACACACACACCACAGGGAAATTCCAAACCTCACACACATGAAAATATTTGAGATCTGGTCTGTTATGTTTTTGTTGGCTCGTGTGTGTGATGTGTTTCATGACCCGTTGGACAAAAGAGAGTGATGGAGAGAGAGAGGGAGTGTGTGTGTGTGCGTGTGTGTGTGTGTGTGTGTGTGTGTGTGTGTGTGAGATGATAGAAGGGTTGGAGAACATCTGTTGAAAACATGTAAAAGTTTAAAGAATTGTCACCAGCAGTCTGGCTCCGCCCCTTTCTGCGAACTATTCATACGTAACATGAAGTGGGCGGAGCCAATCGTGTGGCAGAGATATTATAAGCCCCTCCCCTTTGGTCACATGGTGTCTCAGGTGTATGGAATGCTTCTGTCACCTGTACATACTACACATGCTGAAAGGTGAGACCCTGATACCCTCGTGTGACCTTTGACCCCTGGCGGCAGTGACAGCAGAAGGAGGCTCCTTCCTCTTCCTGTTCACTCCTCCCTCTCCAGCTTCCTGTCCGTCTCTCTGGCGTGTGATTGGCTGATCCACATTCCTGCTGTTCTTCAGAGAGGAAGTGATGTCACCAACTGTCTCCTGACCCTGCTGTCTTTCTAGGTAAGGGTTTCCTACGTTTCCCATGATGCCTTTCCAGTCAGTGCAGATTACAATGAGGAAACGTTTCCGAGTAGTTGAAGCGTAAACGTGAAGAAAAAGAAAATCCAAACACTCAAACGAGCTCAAAACTGCTCAAACGGACGAACGGACAAACGGACAGACGGAGAGACGAACAAACGGCGTGGTAAGATGGCTGCCTCTTCTGTTTCCATGTCACACAGACCTCCATCTCATGTCTCCTTTTTCCTCGTCTGATCCCCCACATCTGGGACGAGTTAGGAAGGAATGAAGAGAGAGAGAGAGAGAGAGAGAGAGAGAGAGACAGCGAGTGAGTGAGCGAGGCAGACAGACAGGTTATGTTAAATCTGAAAGCATGTGTGTGTGCGTTTGTGTATGTGTGTGTGTGTGTGTGTCAGTGTTGTCATTATAGAAACCAGATTGGCAGCTTGTCGAGAGTTTGACCTCGTCTCTCTCTCAGGAATAAGCTCGATCCAAACATCTTTATTCTACTCATGTTTGACTTTTAAAAGAATCTATTCACTGACAAGTCTCCAGAAGTGAGTCAATCCCCATTGAGCTCACTGTTTAAAAAAAAATAGCAGTTCCTTGAGTGTCCACTAGGGGCTGTCTTTAGTGATGAGTCAGTTCCCTTTGATCAACATGTTTCATGAACTGCAGTTCCATGAGCAGCCACTGGAGCCTTTCATGAGCAATAACTTTTAGACTTTTTAGACTTTATACTTTATAGGATTTTTCTACTTTATTCCAGATCCATAGGTCCTAATATAAAGCATACAAAAATGTATAAAATAAAAATACAAGTCGTTAGAACACAAAAAGACATTTATACCAATATTCCAACAATAAGATGAGATCTGTGTGTTGCTTGTGAGCTGAAAAACTGACATTATAATTTCATTTCCTAGAGCAAATCATCAAGCCATAACTTTGTACATAACATTTCAGAGCACAGCATGAGATGTGGACCCATTATTAGTTTCAAATGTGACTAACACTCATCCACCAGGAAAATTTCATAAATATTCTAAATACATTATATTATGAACAACCTGTAATTTTCTCATAGAGGTCCATGTTAAAATAAACTGCATTTCCCTGAGCGTCCACTAGAGTTTGTTACCATTGTAAGTGAGTTCCTATTGATCTTCATGTTATGATAAACTGCAGTTCCTTTTTGGTCCACTAGAGTCTGTCTCTAGCAGCGAGACAGTGTCATTTGAGCCTCATTTTAAAAATAAACTGCAGTTCTGTGAGTGTCCACTAGAGTGTGTCACCAGACGGTGGTAGGTTTCCATAGAGCTTCATATTGATATTAAGTGCAGTTCCATGAGTGTCCACTAGTGTCAGTCAGTTTTTAATGAAACTGAGCTCCTATCGGGTCCACTAAAGTTTGTCTCCAGAAGTGAGCCAGTCTCCATAGAGCTCCATGTTGAACATAAACTGCAGTACCATGAGTGTCCACTAGGGTCTGACACAAGAAGCTGGTAAGTTTCCAAAGAGCTTTATGTTGATATAACGTGCAGTTCCACGAGTGTCCACTAGAGTCCGTCTCCAACACTGACTAGGTCCCCATAGATCTCCATGTTAAAATGAACTAATTTTTTTTATTTATGACAGATGTGCGACTTAATTTACACACTCACTTTTTCAAAGAGCATTCAGGATTAAAGATAGGCAAAATAAAGGGGCGTGGTCTCTTTGACACTTCACAGGATTCCGGAACTCAGTGCTCAGTGAGCTAGCATTCCGGAATGTTCCTCCAAAGATCAAAGAACCAAGCGGGACATTTCTGATTGGTTCGTTCTCGTTTATCACATACTTATGCAGTCATCCACCAATCCGTGATGTCACACATTGGCGGATGACTTTATTAGAAAACTCTGACACGAAGTTTCATTGCTTATTTCTCGATTCGGATCATCGTGGACTCCTAACGGTGACGGCGTTGATATGTGCAACGACCTCCATCAGCGAGAGCTTCAGCTCATTTGTTCTTCGCTCTGTTTGCTCTCTCTCCTCCACACATGTTCTCACTCTCTCCACATTATTTTAATCATCCATGAAACGACCAGAGAGAGAGTGTGTGTGTGCGCGTCCGTGTGTGTGTGTGGTTTGTAAGGCTAATATTATTTTAAACTGTTGACCGAGGCTGCTGAGAGCTCCGGCTAATACCTATCTACACACACACACACACACGCACACACACACACACACACAAACATATGTCCTCACAGATGTCTGAACAGGGGGGTGTGTTTGATTCAGGTGGGGCTGCACAGATTTCGGGGTCAACGCGGATAAAACAAGCGCTCCTCGGCTGGTTCAAAACTAATGCAGAAACTTTAACCAGGATTAAATTCAACCTCACTGAGTGAAAATCGTTTACTGACAAAAGTTTGTCCTCCTCCACTGCAGTAGGTGGCGATATACTCCTTTCATTTACTGGTCAACTAACACTTTCATTTCCAAATTAAGAGACACTCAGGTTAGCAAGAGGCTAACTGGTTTTACTGTAACCTTTTGTTTATACTGTGTCCTTTTACGTTAGTCTGACCTTAGATAAACGTAAACTACTCTTTAAAGAGGGAGTATCAAACTCTTTTTGGTCTTTATGTTATCCCTGTGGTGCCCCCGTACTTATATTATCCTCATGTGGCTTAATTCTTCTACCTCTTCCGTATGTTTTTGAGCTCGCTACTCCTCCTGTAAGTTTTCTCAGATTTTGACCGTTGGTATTTAAACCCGTTTAACATGTTATGGAGAAGTGCTCCTGTATTTCTCTTATTCCTAACCCTTGTACTATTTGAAATATTGAGCATTTTTATCATTTTTCTCCCCATTGAAATGAATGGAAATGTTCCATCACCATGGGGACAACACTGCTAATAATGTCATAATGGATAGAGAGAAATCTGCTTGTTTAAATTCAAATTCAAAGTCTGTGATTCAAATTTGACACATTTCCTTTCAGTATTTGGAGAGGGAAAACGTTTCTCTCTGATTGGTCAGCCCCTCTGAAGGTGTTCGAGGCCCGGCCCTCTTTAGTATCACGAGCATGTCAGGAGATCCTTGTGTTATGACATCATCATCATGACAGCGCATGTTTTTTAAGATCTTGTGAAAAATTTCGAACAGAGATTTTTGATAAGTTAACAGACAAATTCGGGATTTCTACATCACATTAAAACTCAGAGGTTTGAAAATCTGCAAACGATGGACAAACGCAAGAGATTTAAGTTCTGAAAATGTCTTGACAGATCTTAGTTAATCAATGTTCTTTCATTTATTTAATTAATTTCTCTGAGTGCGACTCTAAAAGGAACAATAACCGACTGAATTGTGTCGTCTCAATGAAGATTTGAAAGTCAAGATTTGGAGCAGATGCCCCCTGCTGGACAGAAGAGTTTTCAAACAAGAAAAGAGCTCAACCAGGAGGTCACAACAAGTTTTCTTACCTGTTACACACACACACACACACACACACACACACACACACACACAGATATACAGATGAGACAGAGTGATCGACACGTCTGTCTGTCTACTCACACAAAAAGGAGGAGTCCCGTCTTGGAGAATCACAGTTTGACTGTCTCTATTCCTGCTGTTTAATGGGAGTGTGTGTGTGTGTGTGTGTGTGTGTGTGTGTGTGTGTGTCACCCACACTCACACACACTTCAGGTCAACAGTTCAGAAGCTTCAGAAAGCGACAAAGTAGAAAAGAATTCATCCTCTCTGAAGTTATTTCACTCACTTGACATTAAAGTTGTCCCAATCAGCTGATCAGTGATGTAAACAAGCCCCGCCCACTGCTGACACATCACACTGTAAACAACAACAACAAAACATGATGGGCTGCTCTGTGCTGAAATAAACATTTATAAATCATATTTATGTTAAAGAGACACACAGAGGGAACTAAAGCCTTCACAGATCACACAAACACACACACACACACACACACACACAAAGTGTATTTAACATGGGCTGTAAAACACTGACAGGCCTGATAATCGTGTGTGTGTCTAATTCAATTGGGCTGCTGTGGATTTCATGCCTCATCAACACACACGCGCACTGACACACACACACACACACACACACACACACACACACAAAGCAGCAGCTGCAGATGTTAGCGTGAAGAATCAGAGTCTGATGTTCAACCTTTGAAGAATTTATGAAGGAGGAAACAGGGATGGAAGAAAAGATTAAAAGTCTAAACAAAGACTGAAAGTGAAACACTGCCCCCTGCTGGGCAGAGGCAGCAACATGCACTTTTACACATTTCAAAAAGCCCCAGTAATATTCTAAATTTAAGCCACGGAACCACCTTTACATCCAGAAAGCTGATATCGGCCATCCTACACTCAATACCCAGAAGTCCATGGACCATAGAGCTGTTTAAATAATTGTATAAAAGCATAATTCTTAAAAGATACAAAGATGAAACTGTTTAAAGATCACCAAAAGCTGTAAAAGTGCTGTTTGATCACTGTATGTGTTTAAAAGTGTGCCTATATGTGTGTGAATCTATGTTTTATTTATATGTAAAGTGTTTCTGTTGTACCAAAAATCAGAAACAATGTCTAATATCATTAAGGTCCCAAACAAATTAACTTATTTGAGACTTGTTTTGATGTAAATAGCCGTCAAACCTCTCGTTTCAGACAGAGTCACATTGGTTGACAGAAATAAAAAGGTGGGGCTCAGACCTGCGCAGAATAAATAGAGAAACAGGAAGAGGACGAGCACATAAATCGACCTGCGCTCTCACAGAGAACATCGTTTCGTAGACGCTCACCTTGAATCAAAGTAAGACCAGGTTAATTATTATAATCATTATTATTATTATTATTTAAACTCTATTCTCTGACTACTTCACAGCTCAGTGTGGGGAACATAGCAGAGACATTATACAGACATTAATTCATTCAAATGAAAACATGATTAACTCTTAGCACTGGGACCTGAGGGGATGAAATCTACTTCCTGCTTTAAAAACACGATTCATCTGTGGAATCTGAAAGTCTAAAGCTGTGAATAGTTTCGGTGACATTACCCATCCATTTTTGAAGCCACGTTTTGAAGCAAATGGCCAAAGAGGAGTGCCCAAACTCAGAGCTATTGGGCGCCCGTCAGTCACGTGATCTGAGCTGTGCCTGACAGGAAACCTAAAAATCTGCAGGTTACCACTTGTTCCACATCAGGGAAATACCAGTTGAGAATTGCATGGCCTCCACTAAACTACATTTACACTTGGCTTCGGCCGACTTCCTGGCTTCAGTATGGATGGGAGTAGCGGCCATGCCCCAAGGATTAAACTCAGAGTTAGAAATGTATTATCTGAGTTGGGAATTGCTCTTCTTATTACCTGATAAAAAGTGTTGAAACCTTTAATGTGTCTTAGTCAAAGCATAATCTATATACGTCTCTTACAAAGTACAAGGTAGTTTTAAGGTAGTTTTATTGTCAATTCTGCATTATGCATTTCACATACAGGGGATTGAAATTAAGAAACAAAAAGGCCCGTGGTGCTAAAATACACATTTATTATAAACAATAAACTCAAGTATAGAAATTAAGACTATACAGTGGAAGTGTAAACAGAATTAGACATCACCTATTTTTTTTTGTTATGAGGTTCATCTTCAGTGGGAGAAATATCAGAAACACTGTACTTATATATATATATATATATATATATATATATATATATATATATATATACACACACATATATGTGTGTGTTTGAAAACACTTTTTGGGCCCTAAGAAGAATAAAAATATCCTGACACAGGCTAATATGAATTTCCACCACATGAACCATTGAATTGAGGAGTACATAAGTTTTAAATAGGTGTCCACTGTAATGACCTCGATGGACCACAGGGTTAATGTAGAAATAGAGTTAGGTATAAAACAGAGCTTGTGTCTAACTTTTTTATAGTTTAGTTCCCTAAAACGTCAGGATGAGGATGAAACATGTCACCTGTCTGTTTTCTCCGACATTCAGGAAACTGCAGTTTTGCTGATTTTTGAAGTACAGTTACTTAAATTACAAGTGAACTAATCCTTTAACTGATGAGACAAAGAAGAAATTATTATGAAGCTGAGGCATTTGTTTAACAGACTTCTCCTTTTTTTGCTCAGGCTCATCATGGCAGAGGGCACAAGTAAACAGACAGGTGGGGCTATACACTCTCAGGTGAGCTCTTATTACTTTCCCACCATCAGGAGAAGAAATCTTAAGTCCCAACCCATCCTACAAAGAATCATTTAAATCTTTTTTCTGATTTTCAGGCCGGTTTACCAGCTGGAGTGAAGATAAAGAAGGAGGATGACGCTTCCTTCATGGTGAGGACAGACACTCACAGCATGTCTTCAGATATATTTTTGCAATAATAAAGATCACTGAAGTTTTTCTCACTCTGTTTTCCTGCAGGAACAAAATGAGAACATGTTTTTCATCCAAATCAGAGGTCAAAAAAGAAAACACAAGTGTGGCTGTTCAGAGTATCAAACTGTACTAGAAGCCATCAAATCATATGAGGAATACGATAAGCTGAAGATGTCAGATGATAAGATTATGATTCAGTGGGGGAAAGAGGATAACAAAAATATCATCCCCACACATTTCCCCTGTTCCTGTCTCAAAGACAAAGACATTCTGATCATATCAAAAACATCAGACACAGTTGAAGAGAGACGAGCTGTCGGTTTCATCCTTCCAAAAGATGAATACTCTGTCTTCTTCATTGACACAGTTGGAGGGAAGTACACAAAATCAAAGAAACTTTTTAGAGGCAGTGAGGTCAAACAGTTTAAGTTTCTCTGTGTTTACGGGGAGAAAAACATCACTGTCCGAGAGGCTCTAGAAAGAGACGGGCGCTTTGTTGAACTCCCCAACTTCACACTGATTGACAACAATGATCCAGACGTAGTCATTCAATGTAATAAAACATTGAATATCCTGACTGGAGGAAAATTCAAGATAGAGCTTCCACGAGGAATGTGGCCAGGGAACCTCAAAACACCAAAAGACTCAGATGCATCATGCACCAAACAGGCAGGTAAAGCAGGGGCAGCTTCAGCTAGAAAACAACAAAAAAGAGCCAGATGTGACTCATCGGGACCATTAGGTGATGCTCATCAGACAGTAGACATCACAGAACTGAAGAGTTTAGTAAAGAGGAGTGGATTCGGAGTAGAGGATATTGATCTCCAGGAGATTATGGATAAACTGCGTGAGCAGTTTCCAGACCTGAAAAAACAGATGGAAGACAGATTTTCCATGGACAAGTTTCAGGATGTTTTGAACAAGAAGAAAGAAAACTTTGGAAAGATCCAGAAGGATTTTAGTGAGGTTTACACGCTCAGGAAGCTGTTAGAAATGGGAAAATCAGTTTGTCAAGTGGTTGTTGAGGGTGTTTGTCGTTGTAAAGGCACAGGGTTTGTGTTGGTTGACAACTTCATCATGACAAACGCACACCTGTTTAAAAAATGTGCTGAGGGAAACAAACTGAAGGAGGGGACAAATGTGTACGTTCTTTTCAACCATGAGAAACCTCCTCCACACGTCTGTTACAAGTTCAAGGTTCAAGTTCAAGAGGAGTCTTACATCTATGACGAAAAAGATTACATGTTGGACTATGCCATACTGAAGGTGCAATCTGAGGGACAAATATATTTCCCAAAAGCATCAGCTGAAGAACCAGCAGAGGAACCAGCAGAGGAACAAGCAGTGCAGGTTAAGACACCACCAGGGCTCCTGAAGTGTTTTGGGGAAATGCCTGAAGATGGTGGAGCCTGTATCATCGGTCACCCAAACGGGGAAGTGAAACAGATAGATCTGACATGTGTCATTGAGCCAGAGAAGAGGGAGAAAGTTGCTGTTGATCATATACATTCACTCAAAAGTTTCCCTTCCATTCTCCATGTGGTCAAACACATTGAAAAAAAGGGCATTGAAAAGATAATGATGGGAGGATATAAAGCAGATAAAGTGGTGACCTACAAAACCTTCATGTATCACGGTGCGTCTGGCTCCCCGGTGTTTGATGCTCAGGGCAGAGTGTGTGCTTTACACACAGCAGGATACGTCTATGAGTTTGAAAACATCCCTGGGTGTGTGATAGAGTTTGGCCAGTCTCTGGAGATCATAATGAAACACCTGGTGAAAACATTAACTGAATGTAAAGATCAGGAGCTGTTGAGGAGGATATGGGAGGTGTCAGACAGAAACTCATTCCTTAAAAAGGTTTTAGAGTCTGTTTGTGGGAGAGAGAGTGATGATGCTCAGTTACCAGACTCTGGTGAATCAATGGACACAAACTAAGATGGAGGCATAGGTGTGAGGACAAACTGTTCAGGTAGTTTCTGACAGTGAGGTGCCGTTCTGACTGTAGCGTGGAAAAGTCACAGGACTATAACATGGTACCATCAAACCTGCTCCAGCAGAAAACGAGGTTCTCCAGAACATCCTGCCTTTTTTCACTTTTCACTATCGAGAATCTCTAAGAACAGGACGAACCTGATCTTTGTGCGACTGCAAAACTGAGCATCACTCACCTGTGGACTGAGCCCTGACCTACCTGCCTCGTCTCTGTCCTGGAAATAACCTCAGCTCTCAGTCATTGTTGTTACCTGTAACATATCACTCAGCTTTAATCATTCTTAACAATATTAGATTCACTGTTGTTTTCCTGTTACTTCATGATTTATGGTGTCCACAAAACTGATATGGGAAATCACATATGGGAACCAATTCTACATCAATTTCTGTAATATTTAGACACCAATAGTCTAACCTTCTGATTCATTAAGATTATTTCTTTCAGTGTTTTTATTCTCCTTATGGCATGGGAAAAAGCTTCAATGCTTTCTTTAAAAAATCTGTTTGTTTTTCATTAAGCTACAGACATGTTCATTTCATTGGCCACATGTACCTGATCATTCAACATTAAACAGTTTTAACATAATAACCAAATGAATGAAATTTTGTTGTTCTTTTTTCTTTTAGTAACTCCATGAATCATTTTTCAAACATATATTTACATACTTTAACTTTGTCCTACTTACATTTGGTGTTTCATGGTCAATCATGATTTACTGCTCATTTAAAACAAAATGCTAAAAAATGACAGAACTAAATTTGCAATTGCAGTTACAGCAGAAAGTTTAATAAGCTGATGAACAGTTCGACAATCAAGATCAGAAACTTTACCTTCTTAAGTGTGTTAATATGACAGGAGAGTAAACAAATAAAGAGAGAAGGAGGAAGAAAAGAAAGAAGGTGAAAATCAAGAAATGAAAACATAGGATGAGTTCAGACACATTGATGGTTTTATAGCGCCCTCTGCTGGACAGAGACCAAACTACAACCTGCTCCTATAAAACAGTCACAGTCATTAAACTGTGTGTTAGTTTGAGGTTCACATGTTTCACCTTCAAATATTCAAAGAGCCTCAGTCAGAAGAAAGGAAGGAAGGTATGAAGGTGCTGATTTGGAACGAGTGAATAAATGAAACATGAGTGTGTATACAAAACTGTTAGGACACTTACGTCAGATAAAAACCTACAATGCTCACTGAAATGACTTGGAATCAAAAACTAATAACAAATCAAATAAGTAATGACAATGAAAAATAAAAATCAGACAATTTTTTCCAATTTTGGTTGAACAGTTGCTTTTTTTTAAGCAGTGGCCTGTTTTGGGGTCATTATCTTCCTGAAGAATCCATGACCTGAGACTGAAGCTTTCTGACACTAGGGGGCGCATTTCACTACAGAAAATCTTCAGAGTGTTGAGATTCCATTGTAACCTGCACTTATTCAAGACCCTCCAGTGGAAATGAATCAAGCAGCTCCAGAACATAAAGAACATCCTTCAAGAAGTTGTGTTGCCTTGCTAAATGCATCTTGACTAGCGGTGTAACAATTCATTAAATATATTGATGTATCGACTTATTTTTTTCTCATGATCCAACTATATTAATCTGTGCTTGGCAAGTTGGCCTTTCAGATGACATGAATTGATGTAATATTTTTTTTTAAAGGAAAAAAATCAAATGAATTGATCCTAGGAAATAGACTCTGTCCACCTGTCTGTGAAATCATCGCCTCGTGCCAGCAGACAACAAAACATAGCAAAGGTCAATTAAAATACTACAGCAAAACAACAAAGCTCTCCAACCACCTTGTAAGTTGCCACAACATAATATTGTAAAATTTCTATGTTGAAGAACGAAAGCAAAGGTAGAAAGTAAACTTACTGTTGAAATGGTGGTTGCACTTACTGTAGTTTTATAGAAATTTATTTCATATTGAAAATGAGAGCAGCTCTTGTTAATTCAACCTGAAATGTTGGTTTCACTTTATTCTGATAAAATTTGAATGTATTTTCCATTAACTGTCGTTTACTTATTTGTGTCAATCCATAATTACATTAAACATGATCCCCCCTACAAGAAACTTCACCTTTTTGGCTAAAAAGTAACTGGATTGATTTCAAGACACTGAATCGTTTCTAATATGATCGTTCTGGATGAGCCGATGGAGTTTTTGAATTGTATCGACAACCACAGGTCATGATACAAATCAAACTTGTTGGACTGAATCATTAGGTGGTTAGGTCACATGATGGCATGTGCTGAAAACTTCAGATCTTTGGGCTGGGTGTGTGAGTGTGTTTGTGTGTGTGTGGGTGTGTGGGTGTGTGTGTGTGGTTTATAGTGTTTTGTTGACCAGCCCCAAGTGGAATCTTGAAGAACTGCATTTATGTTTTTTTATTGACATCAGCTTCATGCTTTTAGACATGAACCTGCCACAGGGTCATTGTTTATTCTGGCTGTCTGAAATCTCGGTCTCTGACCAAACTGGACACTCAAATGTTAATGGCTAACAATAATTGAAATTAAAGTAGAGAATGGAATCGGTCGTAGAGACGTCAGTCTGTGAAGGACTTCCACACCTCGTCAGTGTGGACAAGAATATTTTTCCATTCAGTCGCGTCTATAAGGACCTTTGTCTCTGAGAAGACACTTTCTCAAAAAAAATAATAAAGGTCACTGAAAGAACCAGGAGTATTAAAAAAATTAGTTGCAAGAAAATATTTACCGAAAATAAACAAATGTAGCTCAGATAATGTTTTCAAATATTTGCTGAACGGATTTAGTTTTTAAAACAAACTAGTGAATCTGACCTGGACAAAAATGTTGGTACCCTCAATTTTATGTTTATTTAAAAACTTTTTGAGGCAAACCCGGGAATCAAAGAATTTCTGTAACCTCAAGTGAGATTTCTATTCATGTCTACAGGTATTTCAGCCTACATCTCATCAGCAAATCACTTTAAGTGTGTCAGGTCTGACGCTGACTCATGTTCATCTCATGTGCAGCTTCTGGGCTCTACTCACATTTAAAAGGAGGTCATAAAAGACTATTGTACGACGTAAGTAGGAAGTAAGTAGTCAAACCTGGTTCAAAGGACTCGGAAACATCGAGTGTGTAGGGGTTTTGTAGTCACTAGGTGGAGGCACAAAGTGTCATCCTTACCACCTGGAAAGTAGTATCCGGAACAACTCTCCTCTCCAAATGGAAAAATGTTCATGGTTGTAGCCAAAAAGTTCAGTTTTGGTCTCAGCACTCTAAATGACTTTGTTCCAGAAGTTTTGAGGCTTGTCTCTGTGCTGTTTGGCGTATTGTAAGCAGGGTATTTTGTGGCATTTGCACAGAATTGGCTTTCTTCTGGTGACTCCACCATACAGCCCATTTTTCCTCAAGTGCCTCCTTATTGTGCATCTTGAAACAGCCAGACCACATTCTTTCAGAGAGTCCTGTATTTCAGCTGAAAATGTGTGTTTCTTTGCATCCAGAACAATTTTCCTGGCAGTTGTAGCTGAAATTTTTGTGGATCTTTCAGACCATAAATAGGTTTCAACAGAATCCCTCATTTCCCACTNTCACTTTAAGTGTGTCAGGTCTGACGCTGACTCATGTTCATCTCATGTGCAGCTTCTGGGCTGATGAGTGTAAATTTTCCTCCAGTATTTTCTGATAACATGCTGCATTCATCCTTCATTCATCAGTTTGGACCAAGTTTCCTGAGCCTTTGTAGCTCACACATCCCCAAAACATCAGTGATCCACCTCCGTGTTACACAGTAGGAATGGTGGACCTTTCATCATCGGCCTTGTTGACTCCTCTCCAAATGGAAAAATGTTCATGGTTGTAGCCAAAAAGTTCAGTTTTGGTCTCAGCACTCTAAATGACTTTGTTCCAGAGGTTTTGAGGCTTGTCTCTGTGCTGTTTGGCGTATTGTAAGCAGGGTATTTTGTGGCATTTGCACAGAATTGGCTTTCTTCTGGTGACTCCACCATACAGCCCATTTTTCCTCAAGTGCCTCCTTATTGTGCATCTTGAAACAGCCAGACCACATTCTTTCAGAGAGTCCTGTATTTCAGCTGAAAATGTGTGTTTCTTTGCATCCAGAACAATTTTCCTGGCAGTTTTAGCTGAAATTTTTGTGGATCTTATAGACCATAAATAGGTTTCAACAGAATCCCTCATTTCCCACTTCTTCAATAGAGTTTGAGCACTGTTTATTAGCATCCTCAATTCCTTGGATATCTTTTTAAAACTCTTTCCTGTTCTATACGGTTGGAAAACCTTTTCTCGCAGATCCTTTGACAAATCTTTTGCTTTCTCCATGACTCAGATTCCAGAAATGTCAGTGCAGCAATGGATGATAGATGCAAGTGTCTGTCAGGAGCTCAGAAACTCACTGACCTGTTATACACACACATTGATTTCAAGCTAATAGATCACAGGTGAGGACGGTTACCTTGAGAGGCCAATCAAACCCATTTGTGTCAGTTTGTGTTCATGTTATTAGACCAAAATCAGCTAGGGATGAAAACTTTTAATCGAGGCATTTTTGGTAGTTGCTGATGTCAGTAAACGCAGTTGTTTTAATAATAAATGTCTTCACCCAATCACCAACCACAAGTGAAAGAAGAGTTTTTGTGCTATCGTTCATAATCTCTGGAAAATGGCGGAAAAAAAACATCAATTTGTTTGTAGATGAGGAAGACAGAAGTTTTGAGGTCCGTCTCTGACAAAGATCTATGTTAAAACTGAACTCAAACCAGCTTTGTGTTATTAAGGATGATGTGCAGAGACAGGTCTTCAGTCTCTTTGCAGACAGCAGCAGGATGTTCACCTGTCAGTCAAATCAGACACACCTTCATATGGACTAAACTCACAGGTCTGATAACTTCAGATCTTTGGGCTGGGTGTGTGAGTGTGTGTGTGTGTGTGTGTGTGTGTGTGTGTGTGTGTGTGTGTGTGTGTGTGTGTGTGTGTGGGTGTGTGTGGTTTATAGTGTTTTGTTGACCAGCCCCAAGTGGAATCTTGAAGAACTGCATTTATGTTTTTTATTGACATCAGCTTCATGCTTTTGGACATGAACCTGCCACAGGGTCATTGTTTATTCTGGCACAGACTTTAGAGCCAGAGACTGGTTTGACCTGTGAGTTTACAATTACCGATTGTTATTAACTTTAATTTCATCTCTTACCTTAGCCAGCATCTCTGCAGTCAGACACTTCCTGAAGGTGTGGAGCATTCACACCTGTTCTTATAAAAAGGTAAGTCAGCGCAGATATTCCTGGAAACAGAGACTCTTCTGTGAAAGAGAAAAAAAATAATAAAGGTCACTGAAAGAACCAGGAGTATTAAAAAAATTAGTTGCAAGAAAATATTTACCGAAAATAAACAAATGTAGCTCAGATAATGTTTTCAAATATTTGCTGAACGGATTTAGTTTTTAAAACAAACTAGTGAATCTGACCTGGACAAAAATGTTGGTACCCTCAATTTTATGTTTATTTAAAAACTTTTTGGGGCAAACCCGGGAATCAAAGAATTTCTGTAACCTCAAGTGAGATTTCTATTCATGTCTACAGGTATTTCAGCCTACATCTCATCAGCAAATCACTTTAAGTGTGTCAGGTCTGACGCTGACTCATGTTCATCTCATGTGCAGCTTCTGGGCTGATGAGTGTAAATTTTCCTCCAGTATTTTCTGATAACATGCTGCATTCATCCTTCATTCATCAGTTTGGACCAAGTTTCCTGAGCCTTTGTAGCTCACACATCCCCAAAACATCAGTGATCCACCTCCGTGTTACACAGTAGGAATGGTGGACCTTTCATCATCGGCCTTGTTGACTCCTCTCCAAATGGAAAAATGTTCATGGTTGTAGCCAAAAAGTTCAGTTTTGGTCTCAGCACTCTAAATGACTTTGTTCCAGAGGTTTTGAGGCTTGTCTCTGTGCTGTTTGGCGTATTGTAAGCAGGGTATTTTGTGGCATTTGCACAGAATTGGCTTTCTTCTGGTGACTCCACCATACAGCCCATTTTTCCTCAAGTGCCTCCTTATTGTGCATCTTGAAACAGCCAGACCACATTCTTTCAGAGAGTCCTGTATTTCAGCTGAAAATGTGTGTTTCTTTGCATCCAGAACAATTTTCTTGGCAGTTGTAGCTGAAATTTTTGTGGATCTTTCAGACCATAAATAGGTTTCAACAGAATCCCTCATTTCCCACTTCTTCAATAGAGTTTGAGCACTGTTTATTAGCATCCTCAATTCCTTGGATATCTTTTTAAAACTCTTTCCTGTTCTATACGGTTGGAAAACCTTTTCTCGCAGATCCTTTGACAAATCTTTTGCTTTCTCCATGACTCAGATTCCAGAAATGTCAGTGCAGCAATGGATGATAGATGCAAGTGTCTGTCAGGAGCTCAGAAACTCACTGACCTGTTATACACACACATTGATTTCAAGCTAATAGATCACAGGTGAGGACGGTTACCTTGAGAGGCCAATCAAACCCATTTGTGTCAGTTTGTGTTCATGTTATTAGACCAAAATCAGCTAGGGATGAAAACTTTTAATCGAGGCATTTTTGGTAGTTGCTGATGTCAGTAAACGCAGTTGTTTTAATAATAAATGTCTTCACCCAATCACCAACCACAAGTGAAAGAAGAGTTTTTGTGCTATCGTTCATAATCTCTGGAAAATGGCGGAAAAAAAACATCAATTTGTTTGTAGATGAGGAAGACAGAAGTTTTGAGGTCCGTCTCTGACAAAGATCTATGTTAAAACTGAACTCAAACCAGCTTTGTGTTATTAAGGATGATGTGCAGAGACAGGTCTTCAGTCTCTTTGCAGACAGCAGCAGGATGTTCACCTGTCAGTCAAATCA
>RPOG01001252.1:24374-166848 GCA_008086565.1 Thalassoma bifasciatum
TGTGTGTGTGTGTGTGTGTGTGTGTGTGTGTGTGTGTGTGTGTGTGTGTGTGTGGGTGTGTGTGGTTTATAGTGTTTTGTTGACCAGCCCCAAGTGGAATCTTGAAGAACTGCATTTATGTTTTTTATTGACATCAGCTTCATGCTTTTGGAATGAACCTGCCACAGGGTCATTGTTTATTCTGGCACAGACTTTAGAGCCAGAGACTGGTTTGACCTGTGAGTTTACAATTACCGATTGTTATTAACTTTAATTTCATCTCTTACCTTAGCCAGCATCTCTGCAGTCAGACACTTCCTGAAGGTGTGGAGCAGTCACACCTGTTCTTATAAAAAGGTAAGTCAGCGCAGATATTCCTGGAAACAGAGACTCTTCTGTGAAAGAGCAAAAAAACCAACAGGGGGCACTGAAAGAACCAGGAGTAAATTTGTTAATTTACTGGAAATTAACAAATTTAGATCAGATAATGTTTTCAAATATTGGCCAAACATTTTAGATTTAAATAACAAACTAATGAATCTGACCTGGACAACAATGTTGGTACCCTTAACTTTATGTTTATTTAAGAACTTTTTGAGGCAAACCCTGAAATCAAAGAATTTCTGGAACCTTCAACGAGACTTCTGCACCTGTCTACAGGTTTTTGAGTCCACTTATCATTAAATGTCTCTAAGTGTCTCAGGTTTGAAGGCTGATGTCCTCAAACTGCATGTTCCAGCTTCATCCACAGACGTTCAACAGCATTTGGATCAGGGCCCATTGAAGACCATTTTGTAATATTCTTATGCTTTGTTATTAGCCCTGCCTAGCCATTTTTACCTTTTATGGGTCAATTTTCTGTTAGAGGAGCTAACAGCTAAGACTACCCACTGACACTTGGAGGACCATTTCACTCTAGAAAAACTTGAAAGTGATGAGGTTTCATTGTACGGTGCCCTGGTCCAAGATCCACATGCGTTGGATGTGTTAAAGCGGCTCCAGAAAACAAAGAAGCTTTGTTGATTTTGTAAATGCATTTTGACAAACCCCAGCCTCCCTCTTTTATGATTGGCCACCAGCAGTCATCTTCCCTTAGTTCACTTTGGCTCCATCATTAATGGACAGCAGGATCTGACTCTGACGTTTCTTTGCGTTTGAGTTCATCTCTGGTCTCTTTAAAAGTTGTTTTTGGTCTTTTTGGTTTCAGCTCTTACTTTGATTATCTTCAGTTTATCATCAGTTTGGCTTTATTCTAGTGCACCTTAAACCTCTGAAGAATATGTAACTAGTCACAGGAACATGAAGCTGCTTGGAGATGGTCTGGCAGTCTTCACCTCTGTCACCAAAAGTCTGCAGACCAGTACAGGGTTTGGGGAGCAGATCCAGGTCAGAGGACTGTAGGTTATGGGATGGCGTGCACTGGTGGAGGAGGTCAGGCAGGTATTGTGGGGCGAGGACATGGAGGAATTTGAAGGTGAGGAAGGCAAAGAGTGAGAGAGGGGGTGATTTTCTGCCAGGACTTGATGTGAGTGAGGACTCTGCACTTGGGTCAATGACATGACGCTAACTTTTTCTGTCCATCTGAATTTTTCTGTTGGTAAAAAACCCATGGAACAATAAAAAAAAGACATCTCATACCGTCATATGTACAAAACCACCTTAACTTCTCAAAACATTTTAGTCATTGGTCATTTATCTGCTTTGAAGAGTCAAAACATCATGTGGGACGACCGTCCAGCCTCAACGTCTATTCGGACAAACGGTTTAAAATCACATTGAATCAATCTAAATATAATCATACTTATTTGCATTGTTATTATTAATAATTTTTTTTACATCTTTGCATCCATTGACAACATTTTGAAGCATTTGCACTCATATGTTCATGATAAGATACAAACAAACATAGGCCAAATGTGTTGATTATATGAAATATCCTCTGGAGTGACCATCAAGAAAATACAATTTTGGGACTTTAATTTGGAAACCACCTTTAGAACCCAGATTATTTCATCAACCAGACACATCTGAGGAACTCAGTGAAACATCTGGAAGGTCATTAAGTCTTTGTCATATTGGCAAATAAACCTATTTTTTTAACGACTGTAATATATAAGACACTTTTGGGTGTCATGTGGGTTGACTGCCCAAAACTGTGGTTGTTAAGTTTTATCTGCAAATATATAAACCTGTCCTTTTTAAACTGTTTATTCAATTACTGATACTTGTTGAACTATTAGTAATGTTACAGAACGATATTAACTTTGAGATGAATTACAGTCGCCCCAAATGACATGTTTTCAAAGTTGACTTTTTAATTCAGCTTTAAAAACACTTAAATCACTCAGCTGGGTTTTTAACATAAATGCATGTGTACTATACAATCCAAATGTTTGAACAATGGCTAAATATAAATCCTGATCTGCAGTATTTTAAAAACATAAGCAAACCAAACTGTTAAAAACTACCTTTGCAAGAGAAACGATCTAAGTGGTGAAAAGTGGCAAAAACAGCAAAAAGTAGCAATAATGATAAGTTTAAGGTGGGAAAATGGTGAAAAAGCGAGAAAATTTAGAGAAAGCTTGGAAATGGTCAAAAAGTAGCAAAAGTAGGTGGAAAGCGACTAAAATGGTCAAAAAGTGCTCACGAGGGGTGATATACTGTAGTTAATGTCAATGTGTTTATCAACAGATAAAAATAAAAGCCTAAAAATAAATGCACAATGAATAGCAATTTAAATACAGGGAAAAATAATTGCAATTGGGTTAATTTTTTTCGCCTATGTTTAATTCAGCTGTGGTCACATTTTTTTTCAATCTTTAGAGACAACACCATTTTTGTCTAGGCCAATTTCTTTAATTTTGTGGGGGAGGGGGTTGTGTGTTTTGATTGAACCAAAAAAAACTGGAAACAATGTCTGATTTTCACAAAGGTCCCAAACAAATGAATTTAATTAAGATTTGTTTTGATGAAAACAGCCATTGAACCCTGTTGTTTCAGACAGAGTCACATGAGTTAACTGAAAAAAAAAGAGGAGGGCTCAGACCTGCCCAGAATAAAAAGAGGAACAGAAAAAGGACGAGTACACAAATCTACCTGCGCTCTCACAGAGAACCTCATCTCACAGAGGCTCACCTTGAATCAAGGTAAGACCAGGTTTATTTTTTTTCAGACTCTATTTTCTGATTATTTCACAGCTCAGTGTGGGAAACAGCAGAAACATTACACATACATTTATTCATAAAAAAAAAAGACCTGATTAACTCGTAGTGCTGGAACCTGATGGAATATCCACTTCCTGCTTTAAAAAACAGGACTCACCTGTTGAAGTCTGAAAGTTTGAAACTCTGAAAGTTTGAGGCTGTTCAGTCCACATCAGTGAGAGATCAGATCAGAAGTCTAAGGATTTAACTCAGAGTTAAAAATGTTCTATCTGAGTTGAGAACAGCTCTTCTCATCAGCTGATAAAACATGTTAAAACCTTAAATGTGTCTTGTGTGTGTGTGTGTGTGTGTGTGTGTGTGTATGGGTGTGTGTGTGCGTGTGTGTGAGGTTTGTAGTGTTTTGTTTCCAGCCCCAAGTGGAATCTTGAAGAACTGCATTTATTTATTTATTTATTTTGGCATTAGACTGGAGCCTATTGCAGGGTCATTGTTTATGTTGGCATATACCTCAGAGCAAGAGACGGGTTTGACCTGTGTGTTTGTGATTCCCAGCAGTAATTAACTATCTTTAATTTCTTTTCTCAGCCAGCATCTCCACAGTCGTTCATTTCCTGAAGGTGTGGAGCAGTCACACATGTTCTTATAAAAAGGTAAGTCAACTCAGATATTTCTGTACTCAGAGATCTGTGTACCCGATAAAAGAGCTCATCTTAAATGATCCTGTGACCAACCTTAGACTGGTCCCAGAGGTGAAGAAGAAATGTCAGGAAAGAACAACTGTGTTTTGCTTCTTGCAGTGTGTTTGTTTCTTTTGCAACATTTTAGCTTTGGTAGCAATATCAAACAACAAAAGCAATTATGTCATTGTACCTCACATGTCCATGTCCTACCTGTCTACTCCAAGAGTGGCGTTGGGTCGTAGGTGTCAATTACACCATATGTGACCACACAGAATTTCTTTGCTCACCATAAACATGGATCTGTTCACCACTATGGCAGCTTTACAAGAACAGAAAGCCAAATACAAGTTCTATAACTAGGAGAAAAACTTAAATGGATAAGAGAACTACTTCAAACTATTCAAAAAATGTGTGTTTTAATTTGATGTTTTTCATCAGTCAACAAGTGGCAACAAAAGTGAATATGAATATGAATATGTTACAAAACTTAAAGAAATACATGAACCTTTACACATGAATAACATAAAATGCAACTGATTATGCTACTAAGCTTCACTTGATGCCCAGTTTAAGAGCATTCGACATGGAAATTTAAGTAGACTAGTGATTTTAATTGGGGGACAATAAGTAGTGGAAATGACGAGTCAGGATGTAATTAGAAACAGGAGCTGTTCAAGTGGACATCTGAGTCAAAGTCAAAGTTATAACGATTTTATTTTGAATTATCTAGAATTAGAGCATATATCCTGCCCTACATACATGAATTTATGAACCTGAACAATAATATCTCAAAAGAGAAATCTTAGATAGTTAAACATATCAGTGTCATGAATGAGAAGATAAGATTTAATTACCTGATTACTCTGAAACTTGTTTTGTGTCACCTGCTCATCCATCAGCACAAAATCACATCATACTTTAATTAAGAGCATATCAATAAAAACATCATAAAAGGTTCAAAAGTCCAACTATCCAACAATAATCTTGATACAAATAAAGGATGTCCACAGTCAGTGTCAATGGAAACCTTTATGGAGCTGTCACATTTTCTTCTACTGTTAGTTCATTATAGAAATAGAGTTATATAAAACAGAGCTTGTGTCTAACTTTTTTACAGTTTAGTTCCTTCAAACCTCAGGATAAGGATGAAACATGTCACCTGTCTGTTTTCTCTGACACTCAGGAAACTGCAGTTTTGCTGATTTTTGAAGTACAATTACTTAAACTACAGGTGTATTAATCCTTTAACTGATGAGACCAAGAAGAAATTATGATGAAACTGAGGAATTTGTTTAACAGACTTCTCCTTTTTTTCTTCAGGCTCATCATGGCAGAGAGCACAAGTAAACAGACAGGTGGGGCTATAAACTCTCAGGTGAGCTCTTCTTACTTTCCCACCATCAGGAGAAGAAATTAAAATTTAAAGTCCCAACCCCTCCTACAAAGGGTCATTTAAATCCTTTTTCTGATTTTCAGGCCGCTTCACCAGATGGAGTGAAGATAGAGAAGGAGGATGACGCTTCCTTCATGGTGAGGACAGACACTCACAGCATGTCTACAGATAGTTTTTTTTTAACCGTGATAAAGATCTGTGAAATTTTCCTCACTCCCTTTTCTTGCAGGGCCAACATAATCATAAACTTAGCATTCAATTTAAAGGTAATAAAAACAGACATACATTCAACTGCACAGAGCCTCGAACTGTACTAGACGCCATCAGAACCCGTGAAGAATACAAGAAGCTGGGGTGGTCAGATGAAAAGATTATGATTCAGTTGGGGAAAGAGGATAAAGAAAATATCATCGCCACACATTTCCCCTGTACCTGTCTCCAAGACGACGACACTCTGATTGTGTCAGAAAAAACAGACACAGTTGAAGAGAAACAAGCTGTCCGTTCAATCCTTCCAAAAGATAAATACTCTGTCTTCTACATTGACAAGGTTGGAGGGAAAAACACCATAAAGAAGAAGCTTTTTAAAAACAGTAAGATCGACCAGTTTAAGTTTCTCTGTGTTTACGGGGAGAAGAACATCACTGTCCGAGAGGCTCTAGAAAGAGACGGGCGCTTTAACAAATTCCCCGACTTCAAACTGACTGACAATAGTGATCCAGACAGAATCACTCAACATGATGATAAAATTGATGTCCTTAATGGAGGAAAATTCAAGATACAGCTTCCAAGAGAAAAGCAGTCAGGGGGCACCGAAGCACCAAAAGGCTCAGATGCATCACGCACCAAACAGGCAGGTAAAGCAGGGCCAGCTTCAGCTAGAAAAAAACAAAAAAGTGTCGTATGTGACTCATCTGAACCATCAGGTGATGCTCATCAGACAGTAGACAACACAGAACTGAAGAGTTTAGTAAAGAGGAGTGAATTCAGAGAAGAAGATGTTGATCTTCAGGAGATTATGGATAAACTGCGTGAGCAGTTTCCAGACCTGAAAAAACAGATGGAAGACAGATTTTCCATCGACAAGTTTCAGGATGTTTTGAACAAGAAGAAAGAAAACTTTGGAAAGATCCAGAAGGATTTTAGTGAGGTTTACACGCTCAGGAAGCTGTTAGAAATGGGAAAATCAGTTTGTCAAGTGGTTGTTGAGGGTGTTTGTCGTTGTAAAGGCACAGGGTTTGTGTTGGTTGACAACTTCATCATGACAAACGCACACCTGTTTAAAAAATGTGCTGAGGGAAACAAACTGAAGGAGGGGACGGATGTGTACGTTCTTTTCAACCATGAGGATCCTCTACACGTCTGTTACAAGTTCAAGGTTCAAGTTCAAGAGTCTTACATCTATGACGAAAAAGATTACATGTTGGACTATGCCATACTGAAGGTGCAATCTGAGGGACAAAAATATTTCCCAAAAGCATCAGCAAAGGAACCAGCAGAGGAACCAGCAGAAGAACCAGCAGAGGAACCAGCAGAGGAACCAGCAGAAGAACCAGAAAAGGAACCAGCAGAAGAACCAGCAGAGGAACCAGAAAAGGAACCAGCAGAGGAACCAGCAGAGGAACCAGCAGAGGAACAAGCAGTGCAGGTTAAGATACCACCAGGGCTCCTGAAGTGTTTTGGGGAAATGCCTGAAGATGGTGGGGCCTGTATCATCGGTCACCCAAACGGGGAAGTGAAACAGATAGATCTGACATGTGTCATTGAGCCAGAGAAGAGGGAGAAAGTTGCTGTTGATCATATACATTCACTCAAAAGTTTCCCTTCCATTCTCCATGTGGTCAAACACATTGAAAAAAAGGGCATTGAAAAGATAATGATGGGAGGATATAAAGCAGATAAAGTGGTGACCTACAAAACCTTCATGTATCACGGTGCGTCTGGCTCTCCAGTGTTTAATGCTCAGGGCAGAGTGTGTGCTTTACACACAGCAGGATACGTCTATGAGTTTGAAAACATCCCTGGGTGTGTGATAGAGTTTGGCCAGTCTCTTGAGATCATAATGAAACACCTGGTGAAAACATTAACCATAGGTAAAGATCAGGAGCTGTTGAGGAGGATATGGGAGGTGTCAGACAGAAACCCAGTCCTTAAAGAGGTTTTGGAGTCTGTTTGTGGGAGAGAGAGTGATGATGCTCAGTTACCAGACTCTGGTGAATCAAGGGACACAAACTAAGATGGAGGTACAGGTGTGAGGACAAACAGTTCAGGTAGTTTCTGACAGTGAGGTGTCGTTCTGAGTGTAGCGTGGAAAAGTCACAGGACTATAACATGGTACCATCAAACCTGCTCCAGCAGAAAACGAGGTTCTCCAGAACATTCTGCTCTTTCTCCCTTTTCACTATCGAGAATCTCTAAGAACAGGAAGAACCTGATCTTTGTGCGACTGCAAAACTGAGCATCACTCACCTGTGGACTGAGCCCTGACCTACCTGCCTCGTCTCTGTCCTGGAAATAACCTCAGCTCTCCGTCATTGTTGTTACCTGTAACATATCACTCATCTTTAATCATTCTCAACAATGTTAGATTCACTGTTGTTTTCCTGTTACTTCATGATTTCTCTATTTTAACCAAATTGTGTTTTTTTTTTATGTTATCCACATTGTGTTCACAAAACTGATATGGGAAATCACATATGGGAACTGATTCTACAGCTGTTATTGTAATATTTAGACACCAATAGTCTAACCTTCTGATTCATTAAGATTATTTCTTTCAGTGTTTATTGTTCTTTTGGCATGGGAAAAAGCTTGAATGTTTTCTTTAAAAAGTCTGTTTGTTTTTCATTAAGCTACAGACCTGATTATTTCATTAGACCACGTGTACCTGATCATTCAACATTAAACAGTTTTAACTTAATAACCAAATGAATGAAATTTTGTTGTTCTTTTTTCTTTTAGTAACTCCATGAATCATTTTTCAAACATATATTTACATACTTCAACTTTGTCCTACTTACATTTGGTGTTTCATGGTCAATCATGATTTACTGCTCATTTAAAACAAAATGCTAAAAAATGACAGAACTAAATTTGCAATTGCAGTTACAGCAGAAAGTTTAATAAGCTGATGAACAGTTCGACAATTAAGATCACAAACTTTACCTTCTTAAGTGTGTTAATATGACAGGAATAAACAAATAAAGAGAGAAGGAGGAAGAAAAGAAAGGAGGTGAAAATCAAGAAATGAAAACACAGGATGAGTTCAGACACATTGATGGTTTTATAGCGCCCTCTGCTGGACAGAGACCAAACTACAACCTGCTCCTATAAAACAGTCACAGTCATTAAACTGGTGTTAGTTTCACCTTCAAATACTGTTGAGATTTTACTGTAAGTTTGCATAAAAAGCTCTCAGTGAAGAAAACCCCCACTCTTCCACAAATACTGTATTTTACTGTGATTTAAAACATTAGCATACTGTTACGGATCTTTGTGTTTTCGCTTCAAATTTACCAGACCACAATGCATTGCTGACTACAGTACAAAACTGTATTACATAAAAACAGTAGATGAAAATTGTCTGTAAATTAACAGCAGTTGCTTACAGCGTGGTTATTGCTGCTTCACAAACTCAGGCACGTCAAAAACAGGTTTATTATCAGGGGTAGGACTCAAAAAAGTGTTTGTGTTTGAGATAATTAAGTTTATTATGCATTGTTTGACTGCAGTCAAATGTGGGCGTCTACTCCTATCAGAGGATACAGCAGAAAAAGCACAATCATGAATTGATTGTTGTGAAGTTTGTGATCTTTGCTGCTGTAAAGCATCTTGTATATCCACTGCAACAGGGCAACAACGATTTAAATGTTAAAACAAGAAAGTAGTTTAAGGTAGATGAGCTAGGTGGACCAAAAAAAAGAGAGGGATGGAAAGAAATGTACCAGATGAATTAACTTAGTTTAGCTTTGTTGCAATGTTTCAATGTAAACAGGCAATGAACTGTTTGCTTCCAGCAGAGTTGCAAGGGTTAACTGATAAAAGAAAGAAGAAGAGAGGGAGGAAGAGAGGGCAAGTTCATGCATCACCCTGTGCTCACAATGAAAGTTTCTTTTCACAGACTCTCACTCTGAATCAAGGTAAGACCAGGTTTATTCTTTTCTTTCTGACTCTATGCTCTGATTATTTCAGTCACTGCTCGTTGTGGTGAACATAAAAAAGGGTGTTAACCAGACACTGATCAAAAACTCTTTATGACCTGAGAAGACCTACAGACAGATACAGATTTAGATTAAACAACCTCTACGTTCATGCTCACACTTAATCTTAAAAATGTCCAGTTTTCCAGGAGGAAACCAGACATTCTGGTCGTCTGTGCCAACGATGGTTTTCATGTGAAGGAGCAGCTCAGCTGAGTTTCGTTTCACAGGAAATGAAACCTTAGCAGAGCACACGACTCTCCTTGCTTAGGCTTTTTATTTATTTATTTATTTTCAAAGAATAAAAACTTGAAAACACTGGACTGTTGGTTTTTTTATTCAAATTCCCAACGATCAATTGTAATTAACTAACTTTGATTTCTTTTCTCAGCCAGTATCTCTGCTGTCGAACACTTCCTGAAGGTGTGGAGCATTCACACCTGTTTGTATCATAAAGGTGAGTCAGCACAGATATTTCTGTACTCAGACGTCTCTGTACTTTATAAAGAGTGTCCTCAGTCAGTGTCAGTGGAAACCTTTTTGGAGCTGTCACATCTTCTTCTACTGTTAGTTTAATGATAAGGATGAAATCTCAGTTCTCTCTGACACTCAGGGAACTGCAGAGTTTTGCTGCTTATTGAAGTACAATTACTTAAACTACAGGTGTATTAATCCTTTAACTGATGAGACAAAGGAGAAATTAACATTATGAAGCTGAGGCATTTGTTTAATAGACTTCTGTTTTTTTTCCTAAGGCTCATCATGGCAGTAAACCCAAGTAAGCAGAAGGGCGGCGCTATAAACGCTCAGGTGAGCTCTTGATACTTTCCCACCATTAGGAGAAGAATTTAAAGTCCCAACCCCCTCCTACAAAGGGTCATTTAAATCCTTTTTCTGATTTTCAGGCCGCTTCACCAGCTGGAGTGAAGATAAAGAAGGAGGATGACGCTTCCTTCATGGTGAGGACAGACACTCACAGCATGTGTACAAATTTTTTTTTTTTTTTTAACCGTGATAAAGGTCTCTGAAATTTTCCTCACTCCCTTTTCTTGCAGGGCCAACATTATCATAAACTTAGCATTCAATTTAAAGGTAAACCAAAAAAACATACATTCAACTGCACAGAGCGTCAAACTGTACTAGACGCCATCAAAACCGGTGAAGAATACAAGAAGCTGGGGTGGTCAGATGATAGGATTATGATTCAGTTGGGGAAAGAGGATAAAGAAAATATCATCGCCACACATTTCCCCTGTACCTGTATCGAAGACGACGACACTCTGATTGTGTCACAAACATCAGACACAGTTGAAGAGAGACGAGCTGTCGGTTCAATCCTCCCAAAAGATAAATACTCTGTCTTCTTCATTGACACGGTTGGAGGGACAAACGCCAAAACGAAGAAGCTTTTTAAAAACAGCAAGGTCAAACAGTTTAAGTTTCTCTGTGTTTACGGGGAGAAGAACATCACTGTCAGAGAGGCTCTAGAAAGAGACGGTCGCTTTAACAAATTCCCCGACTTCAAACTGAGGGACATGAGTGATCCAGACAGAATCATTCAACAGGATGATACAATCAAGATCCTCAATGGAGGAAAGTTCAAGCTTGAGCTTCCTCGAGGAGTTTGGCCCATTGACTGTGGACGTACTGTCAGAGAAGAAATGGAAAGGAGACCAGATGGTCAAAAAAAAATGGAGGAGTTACTCAGTAAGCAGTTCCCAGACTTGAGAAAACAAATGGAAAGCAGATTTCCTGGTAACAAGTTTCAAGAGGCTTTGAACCTGAAGAAAGAAAACTTTGGAAAGATACGGCAGGATTTTAGTGAAGTTCACACGCTCAAAAAGCTGCTAGAAATGGGCGAGTCTGTCTGCCTCGTGGTCGTTGAGGGTTTTTGTCCTTGTAAAGGCACAGGGTTTGTGTTGGTTGACAACTTGATCATGACGAACGCACACCTGTTTAAAGGATGTACAGAGAAAAACAAACTGAAGGAGGGGACGGATGTGTACGTTCTTTTTAGATATGAGAATCTTTTGAAGACTAATTACCTCATGTTCAAGGTAGAGGACTCTTACATCTGTTTCATTGAGGATGAGCTGGACTATGCTGTTCTTAAGGTTTCACCTAAGGGAGAAACATGTGGCTCACCATCAAAGAAGCCCCAGAAACCAAGTTTACCACCAGGGCTCCTGGAGTGTTTTGGGGAGATTCCTGTGAATGGAGGGGCTTGTATCATCGGTCACCCAGGTGGAGGTGTGAAACAGATAGATCTGACATGTGTCATAGAGCCAGAGAGGAGGAAGCAGGCTGCTGAATATAACTTGAGGTCGTACAGACAGTCCCACGTCATCCTCCACAGCCTGGTCGATAACCTCAAAGAACAGGGCATTGACAGGATAATGATGGGAGGAGATAGAGCAGAGGAAGTGGTGACCTACGACACCTTCATGTATCACGGTTCATCTGGCTCCCCGGTGTTTAATGCTCAGGGCAGAGTGTGTGCTTTACACACATCAGGATACGTCTATGGGTTTACAAACACCACTGAGAGCGTGATGGAGTTTGGCCAGTCTCTTGAGATCATAATGAAACACCTGGTGAAAACATTAACTGAATGTAAAGATCAGGAGCTGTTGAGGAAGATACAGGAGGTGTCAGACAGAAACCCATTCCTTAAAAAGGTTTTTTGAGTCTGTTTGTGGGAGAGAGAGTGATGATGCTCAGGACTCAGACTCTGGTGAATCAAGGGAGATGAGCCAAGATGGAGATACAGTCGAGCGTGGACAGTAATGGAGTACATTTACTTGAATACTGTATTTGTTTTTTTGGAAACATGACTTTCACTCTGTTACATTTTAAAGCCAAGTATTGTATTTTTGACTCCACTACATTTCTAGGAAGCTTCTTGTTACTCTCCCCTTTGTGGCTCAGCATCAGTGTACCTTTATAATCAGCTGTTGATGTTTTTCTCTCGTTTCTAAAATCCAATTGGCCGCACACTGACCCAATCACAGTCACCGCTCATCCCTGTGATGGATTTGGAAACACGTCTGCAAAAATTAATGTGCATCATCTTTAAGAGGTTTGCATCACTGTCCACAGACATGGATATAAAGTTTATTAAGGCGTGTGTTATGTTGTCATGTAGCCAAGTGGTTCGACAGGGTAGAGAGTTCCTGAAAGCAGTGTTTTAGTTTGTTTGTGGTCATGAACTGGACCTTAACTTGCAAATCCCCCATAGTGAAAGTTTGGAGAAAAAAAGGCCCTTGTTCCTTTTTTGAGTGGGGATGTTTGACTAAGAAAATTAAACGACAGCAGCTGCTCTTATTGTTTTTTTTATTTCATTTTCATTTTTCTCCCTTTTCACTCTCGAGAATCTCTGAGAACATGACAAACCTGATCTTTGTGCATCTGCAAAACTGAGCATCACTCACCTGTGGACTGAGCCCTGACCTACCTGCCTCATCTCTGTCCTGGAAATAACCTCAGCTCTCCGTCATTGTTGTTACCTGTAACACATCACTCAGCTTTAATCATTCTTAACAATATTAGATTCACTGTTGTTTTCCTGTTACTTCATGATTTCTCTGTTTTAACTAAATTGTGTTTTTTTTTATGTTATCCACATTGTGTTCACAAAACTGATAAGGGAAATCACATATGGGAACGGATTGTAAAACTTAAACACCAATAGTTTAACCTTCTGATGCATTAAGATAATTTCTTTCAGTGTTTTTATTCTTCTTATGGCATGGGAAAAAGCTGCATCAAATTACAGACATGTTCATTTCATTGGCCACATGTACCTGAGCAATCAACATTAAACAGTTTGAACTTAATAACCAAATGAATGAAATTGTGTTGTTTCTTTTTCTTTCAGTAACTTCATGAATCATATTTTCAAATATATTTTCACATATTTCAACTTTGTCTTATGTGACTATACTTGGTGTTTCATGGTCAATCATTATTCACTGCTCATTTAAAACAAAATGCTGGAAAATTACAGAACAAAATCTGTAATTGAAGTAACACTGACTGGAGCAGCAGATAGTTTAATAAGCTGATGAAAAGTTCCACCATTGACGCAGAAAAGTCATTTTAAAAAGATCTGCTCTCCACTTGTTTGCTTCCTAAACAAATGCACACATTGAAAAGAGTCATGTCTTAATGACAGTTGGTGAAAGTACCAATTCCAGCCACAGGTGTCGCTGCAAACAACACTAAATAGATATTCCTCACAGAGCCTTGTGGGTGTTTCATTTTTTTATTCAGTTTGTAATACTTTACAGTTTGTTTACCTAAATTTTTGTTTCTTTGTTTGTATATTTAGTTGGGGTAAGGCTAAATGAAGCCTAGTTTGCCTGTGTGGAGGTGTGTGGTGTGTCAATCTGTGCTCAACAATCTATTAAAAATAAACTGGGTGACTCAATGGATTCTGTTTTTAATACAATAAAACTTTCTGTGATCTCACTTCCTGCATTTTTATTCAGCATCTTTGAATCATGTTGGTGTTTGTTTGTGTTATGAAATGAGAAAGTTTACTATCACACTTGAAAAAGATACTTTACTGTGAAATGTAAAGGTTATTACAAGCACATCTGCTGCTTGTAGAGTCTGTGAGGCTCAGGAAAGTGAGTGTGTGTCAGCGATGATGTCCTCACATAGCTCTGACGCTGTGTGTACGTGTGTGTGTGTGTGTGTGCGGTACATGTGGTCACACACGTCCCTATGAAGCCTGTCATTTCTCCACAAACCCAAAAATTAACATTTTTCTGTTGCCGGGCGGAACTCCAAAAATATTTAGTTCCTCAGAAGAAGGCGAAGTGGGCGTGGCCTCAGAGCCCCACACTGTAAGGTGAGTCACACACACACACACACGTCACACACACACACAGACATGCAGACTTTTATTCTTTTGGTCCTGACTTCACAACAGTTTAGTCCTTCTGTCTCTGACGGTCTTTACCTGCATGTCTGCTGCGGCCCTGCCCACCAGGTAAGAGCCAATCAGGTTTGATTTCAGTGAAGTAACAAGGTGATAGAGTAGTAATACTTAACTGCACTAACATTGTCTGATTATTTATTATTTACAAAGAAAGATCAAATCTGAGTTCATCTTTTTATGTTTGTTTTTAATGTGAATATTGAGACTTAATGAATCTTTTATAAACCAGGTCTGGAGGCTGTTTTTGTTAATCAATAGATTCATGTTTTTAACTTTACTGTCAGAGATCCTTTTCTGAAACAATACATTTTCAAAGGGATGTCAGAGTTAATTTGCTGTTGATGTTTCATTCATAAAGTTTTACAGCTTAAAGTTATGTATCTGCTCTAAGCTTTATTGTACGATGCACTGTTTCAGACTCGACCTGGAATCTCATGGAGATGATGCTGCGGTGTGTAACCGTCTGTTTACTGCTCGGTGTCATTTCTTCAGCTCCGGTAAGAAACTGAAAATACCTCCGTTACTGTGGAACAAGATGAGATGATACAGGGCAGATAAGACAAGGTACAGTGGGATGAGGTGTAAAGGTTGAGATGCGTTGATTTGAAATGGTGCAGGTGAATTTAGAGATGAGACAGGATAAGGTGACATGAGATGAAATGAGCTAGAATTAGACAGATGAGATGAGATAAAATGTGATGCAATGAGACCAGATGAGATTGGATGTGACGGTACGAGAAGGGACAGGAAAGGTCAAGGTTCTGTGAGATGAGATGAGATTGGATCTGATGAGAATTAATTTTCTGTTTTCAGGTGAGATTCATTCATTTATTTGTCCCATACATGAGAGTTTACAATACTACAATGTTTGATAAATTACACATATTTAAACATTGAAACTCTGCATGACTGGAAAGGAGCAGCTGGAAGTACAAAGTTCTTATTTATTGCTACCCCTATTCTGATCACAAAACTTCAAAATGTCTCGCCACCATCACCTCCACCCCGACTCTTAGAGCCTTCAAAAAAGAAACTCAAGTCTCAAGATTGTCAAGATGGGAACAAGCAAACAAAATAACATAAGAACAAACAAAAACCAAAATAAATAAACCAAATAAACATAAGTAAAAAACAATGATGAGATGCGACAGGATAAAGTGGGATCTGGTTAGATGATGTCAAATGTTATTGGATGAGATGAGAAGACAAGAAAAAGCAAGTTACAGAAAGATGAAATGAGATAAAATGAGATTAGAAGCAATCAGACTGGACTAGGGCTGAACGATTTTAGAAAAAGATCTAATTGCGATTTTTCTGGCAGATATTGCGATCTCAGTTCAATTTACAATTTTATTTCAATCAAGCTTTAGTGAAGTTTTCCTAAAGTTTGACAGAGAATTACATCAAACCATCATAGTTTTTACTATAATGCAAGGATAAAAATGAAGGTAAGAATGATTTTTAACTTTTAGATAAAGGTCAATATTTAAGTTGAAAAGTGGAAATTTTGAAAAATAAAGACAAAATTCTGAGACAAAAAGTCAATATTTTGAGATAAAAAAAATCCAAATTTTATGTAATCAATCCAACATTATGTGAAAAAAGTCTAAACTTTCACATTAAGGGTCAAAAGGACAAGGACAAGTGAGATGAGCTGTAGCTCCCAGTGGTTTGATTAACCTCTGAAGACCTGGCGTCCACATATGTGGACAAAACATTTCAGCCTCTCAGACCAATGAAACTTTATTTTTTAAAAACTTTAATCTCTTAACCACATTTAGGGACACTTCCCACGTCATCTTTTGGTGATATCATAACTCTACAACCATTTCAGTGAGAAAAAAAGTGTAGCTATGAACAACAACACTTATAACTAAAAACTAGTAGCTAACAAATAACACTAAAAAAAGTATACGTTTTTTTTATAAGTTTAATTTTTATACTGATTAGGTCTTACTGATCCGAAATAGCAAAGAGAAATAAAAAATGAACACAAGAGAAATGCTCAGGTCTTAAGAACTTAAAGGGCTTGTGGGAATTTTTTATGTTTATGCAGCAGACTGAAATTAATACTGAGGAAAACAGGACCAACAGAGTGATGACTCAGCATTTCTGATCTCTGAATTTTCTAGACCACTTAGTTTAACCTTGTGCTTCTCCATGATCTGTTCAGTAAATGAGATAATCAGTGATTGGTTGATTTTTAGACTGACTTATGCTGTTTCCAATCTCTCACGTTTCACTTTCTCTGAATCTACCAAAAAAAAAATTCAGTCGTTCTTTCAGAGTTTGGACTGTTTTATTGTGAAAGAGTCACCGTGTTTTATTTCCTTTCACTGAAGTGTTTTTGAACTTATTTTCTTTGAGCTCAAACATGAATCATGTTCCTGTGACTAACATGTTCAGAAACACCCACAGGAAGTGTGTGTCCGTGTGTGTGTGTGTCCATGTGTGTATTTACAGTGTGTGGTTTTGGCAGGCAGATAAACAGGGCATTTCGTATTTAGTGAGTTGATTTAGAACAGACCAGAAACAACACACACACACACACACACACACACACACACACACACACACTGGTGGTGTAACACTGACCGCTGAGTTTCAGATTTACAGCGCCTGTCCGTTTGGAAAACAGCTGTTTTTGTCTGTGCTGGCGGCGTCACATGACCCACAGGCGGCCAATCACATCACTGAAACCTGCAGCTACTTTCAGAGTGATAAACTGCAATGATTCATGGGTGGGTTTTGTTTTCACACACACTGAAGGTCCAAAATGACCTGCAGCTTGTAAAATGTCTGTGACGTTTGAACCATAATTCCTGATGGACGTTAGTGCACTCGGTTACTTTTGTCACAGAGGAGAAATCTAAACCACAAACAAACTTTTCATGATCTGATTGGCAAATTGTTCATTGTAACAGAAGACTAAAACATTTTTCTGACCACAGCTTTCTATGTTTTCTTATCTTGTTTTAAACCTCAGGTTCACCTCTCGCTCTCTGAACAGCCGAGCTCAGACAATGACCCACAGTCGACCTCTGCACCTTATGAGGATCCACAGGTGACACTGTCACACAAACACACCTCCTGCTGCTTTTATCAAATTCTGTTGTCTGTATCTCATCCAATTGCTTTGACCTCATTCTGATGCTTGGATGTAATTATTTTGCTTTGATCTCACTATGTCACTTTGATGTCATTCTATTATTGTGATCTCAGTCTGGTGCTTTGATCTAATTCTGATGCTTTGATCTTTTATTGTTCCTTTGATCTCATTCACTTAATTTAATCTCATGCTGATGCTTTTATCTTATTGAATTATTCTTATCTATTTCACTTGCTTTCCACTCATTCTGTTGCTTTGATCTCATTGTTTTGAAATGATCTAATCCTTTTGCTTTGATTTAATTCTGTTGATTTAATGTCATTCTATTGCTTTTATCTATTTCTGTAGCTTTGATCCAATCCTTATGCTTTGATATCACTCCGTTGCTTGGATGGTATTCTGTCACTTTGATCTCATTTTATTTCCCTCATTGATTTCACTCGCGTTTATCTTATTGTGTTGTTTTAATCTCATTTTATTGCTTTGATCTCATTCTATTTCCCTCATTTATTTCACTTCATTTGATCTCATTTTGTTTGATCTCTGTGCCTGAGATTTCATCCTATTGCTTTGTTCCTAATCTGCTGTTATTATCTCATTCTATTTCTCTGTTCTCATTCTTTTTTATTTGATCTCATTTTATTCTTTTCACATATTTCACTTGCTTTTATCTCATGGTGTCTTTTTGATCTCAATCTATTGCTTTGATCTAATTAGGTTGTTTCTATCTTATTCTGTTGCTTTGATCTCATTATGTTGCTACGATTTTACTCTATTGCTTTGTTCCTCATCTGCTGCTTTAATCTCATTCTATTTCTTTAATCTTGTTCTTTTTCATTTGATATCATTCCATTACTCCGATCTCATTTTATTTCTTTCATCTGTTTCACTTGCTGTCATCTCATTCTGTTGCTTTGATCTCATTTTGTATATAAAGGATAAAAAAACATCACCTATAACAAACAAACCCCTTCGTTGTCTCCAGCCCCCCATTGTGTCCCCTGTGGTGGGAGGAGCTTCCCAAAAAGCCCCTCCCAGTTTAATCATGGAGGTCAAGGATGGAAAGACAAACCTCAGTCTGAGCTTCGCCATCTTCATCCTCCCTGAGGTAGAGGAGGGGAGTGGGATGGACAGAGGAGGAAGGTAAGAACGATCCATATGTTAGAAACCTGTCTCTTTTATACTCTCATGTTTATTTGTTTGTTTGTTTGTTTGACCAAAGATCTGAGGACAGGAGTGATGATGTCAGCAGTGAAGAACACCTGTCACAGAACATCCGGCCAATCACGGCACTTCTGCAATCTGGAATGATGAAAGATCAACCTGTGCTCAAGTTTCCTGGTGATGAACTCAACAACACCTCAAACAGGAACCAAAGACAGACTTTTTCTGAGAGCAGGCAGCCGGGAACTTTTGGTGCTAACAGCGTCAGTTCCAGCTCAGGCAGCATCAGCAAAGATTTAAGGTTTGGTCCAAAGGTCAGTGAGGTCTTTGGCTCCATCCACGAGGTGATGGATCTGCTTTCAGGTGACCAGAGAGGGTTTGGAGGTAGTTTAGAAAAAGTTCGCAGTGTTAGTCCAAATTCTGGCAACAAAGATCTAACCAGCTCTGATCCAACAGGAACTTTGACCTTTGACTCAACAAATCCTGGTTTAGACATCAAAGAGGTTCAGTATACTTATAAAATGAAAATACCAAAGCAAACCAAGTCCAAGATCCACAACCAGGACAGTTTAAGGTTCCTTGGTGTTAGTTTAACCTCAGATAGTTCTGAAGAGAGTTCTCCAGGTTTGGCCTCACCTGGACCAGGACTCTCCAGTCTGAAGGACAGCTCCAGCAGTGAGGAGGTCCAGTCCTCCTCTGTCCCCTCGGCTCAAACACTAACAGAGTCTGACAGCTCTGAATCAGAGGATCAGACATTAGCACCAGACCTTGGATCTGACGTAGAGAATCTTGAACGTGGACCAGGAAACGACTCTCAGAGCGCAGAGCGTCTTCCTGATCCAGACCTTGAGTTTAGTCCTGGCTCTGAGACAAACTTCAGCTCCACTTTTGAGATCAATACAAACGAATCAGACGAATCACAAACCCCACAGACCCCGAAAGATGCAACTGGAGGCGGCAACTCTGCTAGCATAGCATCCAGCTCTGAATTTAGCATGGGACTAGACCAGGTGGACTTAAGCTCAATTCAAAGAGACACAGATCCCATTGCTACGTACACCACCAGCCCCCCTGGTACAAGTGTTAGCTCAGGAGCTAGCCCCGATGCTATCATAGACGCAGACCATGATTTCAGTGATGAAGAAGAAGATGCTAGCAAAGAAACTGACGCTACTGACTTAGCTGTGAACATTGAACCAACCCCTCTTACTGGGTACATAACACATTCTCCTTATCCTACAGTTAGCACCGATGCTAATGCTAGCATAGAAGAGGAGCAAACAGATTCAAATGTTCACTCTGAAGCTAACAGTCTGGGTCACAACCAGCCGGCTAGCGGTGGAGAAAACATCGTGTCACGTCCTCGTCCTCCTGGTAGGAAGAAGCCTTACCTCTTTGGCTCTCTCGGCCCCATCAATTATTCCCATAACAACCAGCCTGTTGCCACGGAAACAGTGCCAGAGGTACAAATAGCCTCATTGGTCACCAACACCAGGAGGCGCTATAAGGTTCTACAACAGCGTCGTAAGAAACAATACGTTCGCCCTGGTCCACGCTACTTTTTTCACTCCAGGAAGTTGACAAGGAAGGTGCCAAAGTTTAGGTTAGCAAAGGTGGCTAATTCAGATGAAAGCAGCAGCGAGGAGACTAAATAGAGGGGATGTTGTCGTGCCCGAGGTCCAGTGGAGGTTCTTATAGTTTAAAGTTATCGTCATCTGCAAACTTGGCTAACTTCCAAGATTAACGTTAAAATGTCGATCAAAGCTGGCTCGCCAATTTAATTTGTTTTTTTATTACAACTTTCTTTATTCTTTTACCTGATCATCATCTGAGTCCTGATCCTGCGCCAAAATGGAGGAAACTGAAGCTGAAGCTAACATACCCCAATTTAAAGTATATTGCTAAAGCTAAGAACGAAATGAGGTTAAGACATCAGGCGGATACTTCGTCTAAAACTAACAGACTCGAAATTATGGCACCATCAACTTACCAGATGTTTGTTAACCTCTCTGTAAAGTTGGAAATTTTAACATGGTGCTCTATGGGAACTGACTCACCACTGAAAACAACCTCTAGTGGACACTTGAAGAACTGCAGTTCATTTTCTCTTTCCAGCTTCTCTTGTCACCACCTGATGATTCTGTTCCATATCAACACTCTTTGTGGAAATAAGTGTTTGTCGATAACTTGTGATTGGACAGTCAGTCTTGAGAGGGAGGGGCTTACTATTTTGTTTTTATGTCATCGATAAAGTGTTTCTCTTCACTGACAGGTAACTGTTGCTTTCCTGGTTTTATGAATCAAATTAAACCCTGAAGTTTAAAAAAAATCACATGTGAGTTCAGTAAAATGCTGAAGCTGTGAAGATATTTCTGTTATTTGGTGTCACCCCTGCGTGTGTTTAAATCTGCATTGTGAAATGTGTTTACTGTTTTTGTATTTGTGTTTCCACCACACATCTGTCACTGTGACAAACACTTGCAGCTCAAACTGGGCCAGAAGTACACACAAGAAATTCCCTTACATCATTTCAGCAGGGGCGTGTCTGCACGATTCACTTGGCATCTCCATGAACCACACACGAATGACTTTACTATCTACTTCAACAGATATCATTAACGTTTTATTACAGTCTCAGTGAAGTTTAAAGTCCCACAAAGAAACATACGTTTCAGCATTACCACCAAATCAGGCAGAAGAATCAGGTGGATCACAACGTCCTAACAAAAACTCAAACTTCATGACCTCAAATTGGAAAACTAGAAACATATTCAAAGTCTCATGGAATGATTTTTTTCCTGTCTTTTCACAAAAATGGCGCAATAAAATGATAAACAAGAGTTAATATACTGAGAACTGTGTAAGTACACTAAATGTCAAATCAACAAAAAACAGTTTTGGATTTATTTGTACACCCATTTTCTAAAGAAATAATGACAGACGTTTCTGCTTGTTATAGTTCAGGTTGTTTATGAGTTATAAGGATATAAAGGCAAACGCACACACACACACACACACACACACACACTTGTCTATAAATCATGTTGTTTGTGTTGATGGGCGCCAGTCAGTAGGAGGGGGGCGGGACATGATGGTCTATCACTTCCTCTTTAAGAGACAATAAAACAGACGAATCAGGACCAGAACCTGCAGATCCTCAGACCATCAGGACCGGCTACTTTGGACCAGTTTGGACCATTTTAGACCAATTCAGACCAGTTTGGACCAATTTGGACCAGTTTTGGACTGGTGTGCTGCTTGAATTCACGATGTGGGTGCTGGTGCTGGCAGTGTGCCTTTTGGATCAGAACCAGGCTGCTCCTGTAAGAACTTATTGATATTAAGTAAGTTTGCCTGCTACATGAGATAATAACCTATAACTGGAATGTGTGTGTGTGTGTGTTTATGTGTGTGTGTTTTCATGGTTTACAGTTACCAAGTGAACAGAGCAGCGTTCAGCCCGTCCTTCTGCAGCAGCAGGTTTACCAAACAACAGTGAGTATTCAGTAGAACTACAGGACAAACTGCAGTGTTAAAGCAGGATTTTGAAGTATTACTGTGTACTTTACACTCTATACTCCACCTACACAGGTGTGCTGTCCTGTGGACCTGACAGGTGTGTGGAGGCAGGGTCATGTACATCATAACGTTCTAGCAGGAAAAGTAGCATAAGAGTTAGAATCAAGGTTTCAAACAGTGATGTGCAGATGTGTGGTTAAATTGCTCCGTCTGTATGGAGTTGTTGTTTCTACACACACACACACACACACACACACACAGACACACACACACACACATACACACTCATTAGATATCATTAACACACCCCTCTTCATCTCTGCAGCCTCCCCCTTCTCCTAATCCTGCTCCTGGTCAAAAGAAGAAAACATCCTCTTCTTCCTCCTCATCTTCATCCTCTTCTGAATCCAGCCACAGCTCAGAGGTCAGAGGTCACCGTGGTTACAATATGCATCAACAATCCGTCCGTCACTGACAGCTCAAACTTTGAGTCTGACAAACATGAAAAGCTTTGAGCACAGCGCCATCTAGTGGACGTCTCATGAACTGCAACCAAGATCACTTTTACCCTGAAACTGCTGAAACCTACACTGACTGTTTGATTTGTTTATTTTTACAGGACGTTCAACAGCTGAGAAAGAAACAGAATCTAGAGAACATGGTAACACACACTTACGAAAACACACACACACTTTGTGTAAGAAACCGTTTTGACGTGTGATGTCATGATGTGAGTCTGATGTCATATCCTGCAGGCTGTGGAGCAGGTCGACTCCTCCCAAGAGGTGAGCTGTCAATCAAAGCTGAACTGACCAGTGAGTGTGAGGCTACCACTCTCTTTGACTGTGTGTGTGTGTGTGTCAGAGCATGGAGCTCCTCATGTCTCCCACCAGCAGCCTATGGGTCAATGAGCTGGTTTTACTGGGACAGAGAGCGAGCGAGCGAGAGGGAGAGAGAAGCACCGGAGACGACAGTGCAGGCAGCGCCGAAAGCCGCCATAGGGTGAGGACACACCTGTCTGATGACATCACTCTGTATCACGGTGGTGACATCACTGTAGGTAACTATCTAACCACGCTCCTCGCTCTTCCTCAGGCTCTGATGTTGACCTTTCACCCCCTCCTGACGCGGCCTCAGCACGCTCTCCCTGGATCACACCTGAGCCAGGCTGCAGGTGAGGGAGGCGGGGCCATCGCAGACGAAGGGGACGTGGTTGTGGCTGATGTGGGCGGAGCCAAAGAAGCAGAGGTTGATGATGTGCTTCCTCACCTGTCGGAGCACAGCTCTGAGAGAGGGTTGACCTTTGACTCACCGGGCCACATGTATCATAACGATTACCACGGAAACGATGCAGAGCTGGAGCTGGGGCTGTGACGAGGACATGTGGCAGCTGCTGATCATTATTCTGAATTTACCATCCTGTGTGCAGTTACTCATGTGTTTGTGGTTTCACTCCAACCTGTGTATTGTTACAAATTAATAATTATATACTAAACTACTATGATCCTTTTGACGTGTTAGGTTTTCGGCAGGAGTTGTCAGAAAAGTTACCTCTGTCAAATAAAATTTAGTCTCCTTTGAATTAATTTTGTGATTTAAAGGGACTGTGAGGACTTTATGAGAGTTCTTGAAAAAGCTTCATATCTAGATATTTGCCTGATCATAATCCACAACTTTAAATGAGGTTATAATAATTCCTAACTTCCTAATCGGGACTGGACGGACTACACTGGACCTGAATGATTAAAGGCACGCCAAAGTCGCTATGACAACACCACGCTGGCTGACGAAGTTTAGTAGTGAGGAGAAACGTCTGTGTTTTTCTCTGCTGAAAATAATTTTTGTGATTTATTTCATAATAACAGTGAAAACAGGAGCTGAACAGTCTGACAGAAAAGGGACAGAAGAGCAGAAGAAAGCTAAACAGGAGAGTGATAGAGCACAGGAAACAGGCAAAAACATGGGCTAAATGCTCATTAATGTCTGACGTTTTATCTGGATATGGACAGAGTCTTCTGTCCGTGCTCTACATTCATTTGGTCCATATTTCTGCACGTTTCCCCATAGCTTACAGATATGGGCCAAATGGAGCAGTCCCACCACGAACTGTGGAAATCTATTTCTAGCCGATACATAGCTCTAGCGAGACATGAAGAAGAAATAACAATGGTAGAACTTTTTGAAGAGAAACCCAACACATTAAACAACCTCACCTACCACCACCTTCTACAACTCTGCCTTCGTTTTTTGTATTGTCGTTTTGTATGTAACAGGTACACGAGCAACACCTTCTCCACAGTTGCCATGTTTGTTTTTGAGTTTGTTTTTTTCATAAATTTTGTACTCTGGGCTGCCCCCAGTTGGATGTTGTGGTTGACAGTAATGCCAACAAAAAGAAGGCATTAAAAGAATAGAAGTATGTGAGCAGTGACTAGAACATTGTTGGGAAAGGACGTATACATTTACAGACATGAAGGGAGTATAAACGAGCTTTTGAGTGACGTTACAGCTTGGTAGATGAGCACTGGTGGGACATTATCAGATGTTACATGGTACTGACATGTCTCAGAGCGCTGGGCTGTGAGTAGCTCTAAATGTAGCCGGTGACCAAACTAGGAAACTTACAGTTTCCTTGTTACCTTTCAAACAACAGTGCTATGTAACTGTTGATCAATTCATTACCTCGTCGTGTTTTATTCAGTAAAAACTTGTCTTGAAAAGGAAAGGAAGTGATTGAAAGAAGGCCCATTCTCAAATCATCTTTCAAATCAAACACACAAGTCATGTCATCACAAGTTTGCACAACTCCTCCAACCTGATGAGTTGCTTTTCCTCTGAAGCTTTGACACATTAACAAAAGTGTGAGCAGTGTAGCAGTATCAATTATTTGTTTTCAAACTTTTTAAATCCAAAAATTTGAAAGAAGTCTTCCTGTAGTTCTAAAGTCTGTTTTATTTTCATTTTCAGACACATTTTTTAAGAGAACATGTGAAAATAAACGTGTTGTATTAAAGATGTTTACGTCTGAACAGTAGGTGGATTCATAACCCAGCAGTTGATCTTTTGTTATTATCAAAAAAACACCATCACATAAATGTGTCACTGTTAGCTTCCACGCTCCAATTAGAGTCCAGGATAAAAAAAAGTCAATCCCACAATCCCTCACTTTGGCCTCACATTCGTTTCAGCCAATCAGAGTCTCAAGAGCTCAGCCATCCAATCAGATGCAGCATATCAATTTCAGGTTTAAAGAAGCCCCGTCTTCTAGTTTGTGACCTAACGTCCCAAATTAGGTCACATCCTGTTCTGGAGAATCACTTCCTCTGAGAAGAGCCTTTGTGGAACAGGTAGATCGGCCGCTGGTTACCTGAAAACAAACACACTCGGATTTAACACACCTCTAAAGACTGTATCATGTTTCATCCAATTAACAAGCAAACAGCTCTATGTGTGTGTGTGTGTGTGTGTATGTGTGTGTTTACCTGAGTGTGTGAGCATCCTGTAGGACGTGAAGCCCACAGTGTCGGTCAGGTAACAGGTGAACTGTTCAGGTCTGAGCCTTAGAGCCCTGTAATTATTGAACGTTCGATCCTGCAGACGATGAAACCACAGTCAAACATCATCACACTGTGTATTTATCTGATGCAGTGATTCCCAACCTGTGGTCCGTGGCCCCTTGGTGGGCCGCCAATATATTGCAAGTGGGCCACCAAATCATTTCCAAAATAGTTTAGTTTTTGTGTTAGTGTGTGAAAAGGATTTTAGCCTCAGGGTACCACCAGTTTCTGGTTGTTTTTTTCCTGCTTCTGCCACATTTTTACTCTGTTCTCATTTTTCACCACAAAAAAATGTCCTGCTCCTCTATGGATTCAGGCAAAATTCAAAGGAAGTGCAAATATTTTGTGTATATTTTTTTCACAGAATTGAGCTGTAGCAAACTTTTCTACGATGTAAACACATGTTGAAGTGTTATTGACAGTCAGGTACTCCAGGAAACTTGAGAATCCAAGAGTTTCACCATTTTTTCAGGTTTTGGATTAGACAAGTGGTTTATAAATGTTTGTCATTTAAAAGTAACATTTTTTTTTTGCTACCACCAGCAAGTTTGGGATCCCAAGGGTTAAAATATTCTCCAAAAAATACTAAACACTTTGACATAATGATTGAACACAGTTTTATCATACCGAGGCTCGTTTGCTGCGGGTGTAGCTGCTCCACGGTTGAGGCTCCAGGATGAAGAATCCGCCCGGCGACAGGCTCTGATAGGCTCGTCTGAACAGCCTGACCACGCCCACATCACCTGACTGCAGCTGCACCCACTTGGTCACGCCTAGACACATGATGACATCATACTGACCCTGCCCGGGCCACGTCTCCCCCTCACACACGTAGTCGCCCTGTGGGGAGTCAAAGGAGTGATGTCAGCAGGATGGTGATGTCACAGTGATGATGTCAGAGGAAATGATGAAGACTCACCTGCAGGAAGGTGATGTTACTGGGGAATCTGCAGGAGACGTGAGGAGGGACGATGACGGGAGGAGCGGAGAGAGGACCCCGACTCACCCTGAAGGAGAGGGGGAGGGGGAGGAGCGAGAGAGCGCGGTTGAACTCAGCCATCACATCCTCCACACCTTTACCTGTTCCCTCCACCCTTCTCTCTCCTCCTGTTCCCTCCCTCTTAGGGTGAGCAGAGGATGAAACATCAGACACACCCTCCGCCTTCCTCCTCTCTTCCACCACCAGGTCATGTGACAGGAAGTGGCGAATGTTCTGATTGGCAGCGTGAACCAAGCTTTTGTCAAGCTCCACCCCCAGGATGTGGGCGGGGTTAAATCTCCGGGCAACAGCCAACGCCAAGTGTCCTGTGCCACAGCCAATGTCCAGCACTGTCTTATCTCTGAACCAATTGTTTTCCAGGAGACGAAGCCTTGGGTCCTCCTTGGCTCCGACTCTCCCTTCCCATTTGTCACCGTAGAAACCTTGGTAGCCGTAGTAACAGCTGTGGTTGCCATACTGGTAGCGGTGTTTGTCTTTCTTCCTCTGTGGTGGCTGAGCAGACCGAGGCTGTAGTCCTCCACACCTGCGGGGGCCAGAACAAGGATCATTTAAGCAATCAGTACATCGGATCAAATTTGTGAAGTAAAAGTTTTATTGCGTGGAAACAGCTTTTTAACCAATGTTAAACTCAAATTTTAAAAGCAGACTGGAGTGAAACCTTTTTTTTCCAATGCCGAAACATCCGTCAACCAACTGTGCAAAGTTTGGATAATTTTTGCAATCAGTGAAAAATTTCTTGATACAAACGCCAGATGATCACATCACCCATTACTTTTGCTTCTAATCTGTTCTTGTGTCGCCAACAACTGGCCTGGCATTTCTACTACAGCGCTTTACGTCCTACCGTGTTGCCATATGAACAAAGATTTTTTTCACTGTCTTTTTGCATCTTGTTGTAGTATGAACTCCAAATCTCTCCAAGTGCAATACCAACCTGCTGCCCTTAGCTCCGCCCATCACCGGTGTCTGAAATTTTGATGGCCGGACCGTGGTAACAGTGTTTGCCGAACAGTCTGAAGACCTCATGGAGGTCGTGCGGCGTCTTCTCCGCTGGCTGTTGCCCTGGTTACTGGGTTTTTGAGCCTGGCCAGGAAGAGGGTGGGTGTGTCTTCTTGGGAGGATCGGGGGCGGAGCCACATCATCTCGACAGGTAATGGCTGTGTTGAGCTCACAGGGGAGAGGAGAGGGTGGGATGCTGCCGTCGCTGGTCAACGCTGGAACTGCAGAAACACATAAACATCAATGCCATCGTAGTGAAACAGAGAAAACCACCTGAATCTGTCTTGGCGTTCATGGCACTGATATGGAATGATAGTGAACAGAGACATAATTTCATTCTGTTACAGGTTTTCAGTAGTTTCCTTGGTCCACTGGTGTTCCAGTCTCACCTGTCAGTCCAGCTGTGGAGGGGAACAGTCGAGCAGGTACGATGTCTCGATCTCCTCCTCCTCCTCCGTGGTGCCTGTTTCTGTGTCTCTTCCTCGTCTTCAAGGGTGAGAACAAAACTCCTCCCCCCTTCTTCCCATCCTGGTCCCCTCCCTTCAAGTTTAAAGGGTCTGTTATGTCTCTGGGAACAAGAATCTCTACAGGGTCTCCTCCTCGCAAAGGCAGGGGCGAGCACTTTGGTGTCTCCTGATTTGTCGCCCTAAGAAGGAGAGGAAAGTTAAATTTGGTGATGATACTTAATCATTTCATTCTCTGATGAACAGATCGAAGAAGTGTCTGCTCACCTGCTGATGTCTTCATCCAGCAGAGAGTTCAGGTTCAGAGGATCAAAAATGTTCCCACCCAACAGGAAGTGAGAGGGCAGCACTGGTTCTGGCTGGCAATCACTGTTGGCACGGCGACGGCGCTTGGCCAGCCCCTTCAAGTTGACCCCCATTGAGTATCGTCTCTTGGCGAGTCGCTGAGCCGGAGGGGCAGCGGCCGCTACAGTGGGCTGACCGTCACCAGGTGCATGAAGTCCGTTTTTCGGATGAAAGGGGCGGGTCTTAGCCAGCTGTGGCTGCTCTGATAGGCTGCTGGTGACAGGGAAGGCAGGGCTGACCTCATGAGGGAGGACAGCCTCATTGTCCAATGACATTCGAATCATTTTCACACGCCAGCCAATCACAGTGACCTACAGAAAAAGGGGAGAGGTTAAAACAGGTGAACCACCATGTGCTTGTGAAATAATAGAGAAATGTAGCTCGAAATCCATATGAAACAGCAAAAAACAATCTTCTCTGAAAATTCCAGCCAAAGTAAAGATTTTGGAAAACTCCAGTTTCATGGTGTCATGTATATACCAGTAAACAGAGGTTTAAGATGTCAAACATCACACCTTGCGACAAAAAAAAAACCTTAACATCATGAATATACAATATTATACGGGGCACAAATGTTACAGGCATGCTGGTTTCAACATTGATGCAAACACTTCTTGCTTCCTTATTTCTTCAATCGATCTTACTGCTTATGTTAAAAAGCAAACCTCTTTAAAGGTCAAAAAACAATAATACAGGCTACATGTCTTTACCTGACAGGAGAGTCAGTGAGACGGGGATTTAGTCCCAAGCTTATGTTTTATCTTTTGGCCCGTGTTTCACTTTCTACTCCATGTTTTTGCCTTCAGCTCATGTCCAGCCTTTAGCCTGTGCTCTATCACCCTCTTGTTTAGCTTTCTTCTGCTCTTTAGTCTCTTTACTATCAGACAGTTGAGCTCCAGTGTCCACTATTATTTCTGAATAAATCACATAAATTGTTTTCTGCTGAGAAAAATATTGTATCTCCTGTCTAAACCTTCTCAGCCAGTATGGAGTTGTCGTAAAGACTTCCGATTGCCGTACATCACTCTGGTCCACTCTGACCCATCCAGTCCCTATTGGGAAGCTTGGAATTAGGATTTAGAAATAATCTATTTAGAACTGATAATCTCATTTCAAATTGTGGACTAAGTTCAGGCATAGATCTAGTAATGTAACCTTTTCAAGATCACATAAAAGTGCTCAAAGTCCCCTTCAACTCAATTTAAAGTTAGAAAACACGAACACACTAATTCAGAATCTTAACTGGACAAGTTTGAAAAAGTTTTGAAAACATTTCAATATTTCTTAGTTTATTTAAAACTTTGGTCTCATTTAAACTGATAACTTTAATTTAAAAACACCTGTTGTTTACATTTACATCATGTCAGAGCATCAATACTCACCTTGTCCCTTTAACTCCTCCTTCTTTTCTGTTGTTTCCAATATAACCTGCACACATAAATACACCTGAGTGTGTGCGCGTGTAGCTCACCCGCCTCTGCTCTAACCCCGCCCCCCGCGCTCTATCCACCAATCACGGACCGCGGACATGAATAATTCAAACTCCCTGGTAAACAGTTAGCTTCTTCAGTTAGCCACATCCGGCTAACATGCAGGAAGTAGCTAGCGTGTGGCTAACACACACCCCCCACGGATAAACAACGACCGAAACATCCCCGTTAAACACGCACAGTGCGTGAAAACGAGCCCCTGCAGAGCTGTGCGCGTGTCAATGCGTGTGTGTGCGAGTGGATGAGTCAGCTTTGAGTGGAGCTGTTAGCTGTTGGTGTCTTCTCGTCGTGTCCAAATCCCACTCCAAGGTTTTATACCCCAGCAGTTGGGCCGCGTGAGCGACGCCTCAGCCGTCCAATCAGGTGCTGAGATTCTATCACGCCCCCCACACGCTATAACCAATCATAAGGCTGTAGTGTTTGTACCCTGATTTGATTGGTTAATGCAGGAGGAGGCGGGAGAATATCCGAGGAGAAAGGTGTCTCCATTTATGCCTGACTGGAAACAAACGACAACATTTTAAATATAACGACGCGTGAAAATAAACACAGCAACAGCGAATGCAAACTACATAAGGGCGCTTTCAGTTAAAATCGAACGATATTATTAACTATTACGACGCGTTTTCCCCCAGTTAAAGGCCCACAGACATATTTAACTCGCCCCTCTGCTTCGAAGGTTTTGTTAGTAAACCCAGAATTCAGACTCGCAGGCAGAAGTGATTTTTTTTTAAAATTATATTGCCAATAGAAAATCATAAACCACATTAAAAACAAGGCACAGTCATGAAAAAATACAGTAGTTAAAGTAATTTAAAAGTAATCATCATCACTTTTATTACCAGACTTAGAAGTATGTATGAAAAGAGACAAATGACAACCATTAAAAACACAAACCAAAACAATTATAATAACAAAGACAAACAGAACCGAGCAGAAGATAAGCTAAAAGCACATTCAAAAGTACAAAAATTCACCAATACTAGAGATGACAACAGTACATGTGTCTCAACAAGGTATTGACTGATATCGCACCAAACCACAGTTGGGGTTTGCCAACAGCACAACGATTTAATTCTGAGAATTATTCAGTCGGCATATACATTTGTTTTTTAAGCATTACACTTATGGCGTCATTATATGCAACAATAATCATTAAACAAGGTAAATTTAGAAATAGGGTTTAAAAAATTGAATAACGAAAGACCAGAGGTGATAATATAGATAACTAAGAAATGGTAATTGTCCATACGGCTTCTTTGAAAAGCAGTGGAAAGGGGTGTCATTATTTTCCATATACATATATGTATGAAAAACTTTGCAAGGAAAATTAGATTGTTCATTATTGAGTCACATTGATTGTCCTTTAAATGTATACCAAAAACAACACTGTCTTCCGTGAAAGGCAGCACTCACGCAGCCTTTTACTGCGTAATTCTCCCGCTACAAGCTGCACAAATTATATAATTTACCTAATTTAATGCAAGTTCTGAGAGTTAGGAAATGTCAGGGTGTAAAGTTATGCAAATAGAAGTACATGTGTTTCTGTCCATGGAATAAGTTTGCCTGACAGGTAAGACTCAGGGCTGAATTATTCCCAATGTGATCTATAACCAATAAGTAGGTTAACTGTCCTGATTGTTTTTCTTCGACTGAGCAGTTAGTATGTTGATGTAATATGTCAACAGTGTCATTGATCTGGCCAACTCATCCACTGCTTTAATATTAAACACCCAGTATGTTGAGTTTTAAGTGTTTAAAGGAGCAGATGAGCTGTTTCCTGTTCCAGCTTTTTAATCTCAGAATCAGATTAACACCAACACGTCTGATGTGAAAGTGTCAAAATAAATTTGTTTGCTTAGCTGAAAAGGTTGCATCAAAATCAGATTGGTCGACAGATTGCTTTTCGAGAAAACTCTTATATTTGTGCATGAGGATAAAGAGCAGCAACACTGGCACCTCAAGAGTTTTCATTTAAGACTCCAACAACGAGACCAGGTACCCATGAAATCTGTCAGTTAACATAAGGATTGGCTTAAATTTTATTTGAAGTATAAAGTAACTGTCCTATATCTGACTGCAACAGACAAAGACAGACAGACAAACAGATGGACTCAGACAGATGGACACTAGATGGCAGCAAAGTTTGACACTGATAATGTTAAGAGTGTTGGGGTCTTTTTCGCCATTCACACAACAACCCACTCATCATACATTATGCCGGATCTTCTTTCTGTGGATTGATCTGTTTTGAGTGATCAGGCTGTCAATGAGAGTTTGTCACCAAGTTTGAGAGTTTTGCTCTAATTTTCCTCAAAACACATTTGTTTGTTTGTTTGGTCGTTGTTGTGAAATATTAACAAAGTTTACATGAATCAGAGCTGTCGATCAAACTCTAACCAGCATGAAGATCCAGTCCCGTGTGGTGAATCCTGGAGAGGGCAGGGCCTCGGTGTGTGTCTGTCCGTGTGCCAGAGCTCTGATGAGAGTGAAGGATTAGGACTTCATTACCCAGCATGCCCTGTGTGTGTTTGTAAAATCCCTAAAGAGGATTTATGTGGATCAGAGAGACGACATGCCGCTGAAGAGAGAAGGTGAGGCGTTTTTATTATCATAACCTGTTTCACACAGTGTGTGCGCGTGTGTGTTAATTCATGTGTGTGTGTGTGTGCGTTTGTGCATGAGTGTGTGTGCTGCTGTGTTAATTTGTGCTCACTGTGAGTCCTCCTGCTCCTCCCCTTCAGCGAGTTTAGTCTGTCCATCATCATCATCAGAAACATATGTGTGTTATTAACTCTGTCACCCCTGACCTTTGACCCCTGCCTGTTGAGCAGGAAGCAGCTGTGTGTTTTTAGTCTATTTTTGTTTGTAGTCCAGACAGTTTGTTGGTTTATCAAGCAGCAGGATCACACATCATGTGACCTGTTCCCTGATACATAAACACTTCTACGCCTCCTGTTAACACTGAGGTTACTTCTCCTCCACCTCCACCTTTCTCTCCATCACTGATAACAACTCACCCATCTTCACCTGTTACACCTTCAGGGATCATTTCTGGTTTTTGAGTGCAGCAAATCTAATGAATTACTACAAAATAAAAGCACAGAGTGATTGACAGCAGCAAAGCTTTGATTTTTATTCCACAAAACTGAGCATAGATATAAACTTACAAAAAAGTCTCAGGGATCACTGCCCCCATGAAATAAACTCTACATAATCAATCTGACAGTTTTTGTCACATCATAACTAGATACAGAGAAGACCAGACACCATTTACTTAGAACAAAGAACCAAGAACTCAACAGACTACTGCAGTCACATTCAGACCAACTAAGAGCAGTTCAACAATTACAGAAAGAATTTTCTATTAAACACCAGTCAAACCTTCATGGATGGGTAAAGACAAGTTTAAACCTACAGGAATCAGTGCAGACCAGCTGATGTAATGAGTAACTACTTATTTCTGAAACAACCATGGAGAAAGACACATCCTGTGGTCATGGAACAGATGTTAGTCTGTTTAAGAAGAGTCAAATCATTGGCATCAAACAGGAGATTGATGCAGAAACTACAAAAATTGGGTTAAGAACTGTCCAACGCATTATTAAAAAACTGGAAGGATGGTGGGGAAGAAATGTGGTTGGAAAAAAATTCTGAATGATTGTGATTTTAACATTTGGCAAAATCAAACCAAAGGAAAACAACAGTAGAACTCGGGAGTATGTTTAATAGTGAAAGGAAAAGCATTTCCACACACACAATGCAAAGGGAACTCAGCTGTGTAGCTTTAAGAAAACCACTAATCAGTGAGGCTAACTGGAAAAAAAGTCTTCAGTTTGTTAGGGAGAATAAAGATTGGACTCTGGAGGAATGGAAAAAGGTCATGTGGTCTGATGAGTCCAGATTTCCCCTGTTCCAGAGTGATGGGCGCATCAGGGGAAGAAGAGAGGCAGGTGAAGTGATGCACCCATCATGCCTAGTGCCTACTGTACAAGCCTGTGGGGGCAGTGCTATGATCTGGGGTTGCTGCAGTTGCTCAGGTTCAGCAACTTTATGTTTCCAAAGAATGAGGTCAGCTGACTACCTGAATATACTGAATGACCAGGTTATTCCATCAATGGCACGGGCATATTCCAAGGTGACAATGCCAGGATTCATGGGGCTAAAATAGTGAAAGAGTGGTTCAGGGAGCATGAGACATCATTTTCACACATGGATTGGCCTCCACAGAGTCCAGACCTTAACCCCATTGAGAATCTTTGGGATGTTCTGGAGAAGACTTTGTGCAGCAGTCAGACTCTACCATCATCAATGCAAGATCTTGGTGAAAAATTAGAGCAACACTGGATGGAAATAAATCTTGTGACATTGCAGAAGCTTACTGAAACAATGCCACAGGAGAGGATGTCACTTTTCCTTCTCTGAGACTGTTGGGTCCTTAGGTTTTCTCCTCTTATTAAGCTCAGCCTGAAACGGTCACTAACCTTTTTATCACAGAGTCAACAGGCAGAGGGACTATTTTCTGTGGAGTGATTTAATGACGTGTCTGATCTGGTTGTTTAAGAATAAATCTCTGTTTTTGCAGACACTGAGCGCGCTCTGCAGGTGATGGAGGCCTGTCAGGCCGGAGCCACTGAAGGGGTCAAAGGTCGTGCAGAGAAACTGCTCAACATCTTCCAGAGTGACCTGTTCCAGGCCCTGCTGGGTAACACACACACACACACACACACACACACATGGTGTCAGCTAACTTCTTGACTGGTCAAACTGGTTCGTCGTCCCAGACCAGTTCAGTCCCTGGGTCCACATCCATGCTCTCCTCTCTGCATCCTTTTAATCTGGTCTTAATGATGTCATCAGCGTGACATCACAGACACTTCACAATCCTATGATTGGACGAGATCTTGCCCTGTGTGTGTGTGGGATTAGTCCTGAGTGTGTGAGCGTCTCATTATCGCTTTAACTGATCTGTTTGGCCGCGGCTGCGCTCTGATTGGCCGATCACGGCGGCCAGGTTCACAGGTGTGCGGTTGATGTCAGGTTGAGGGTGAGAGCGACGCGTTGGCGAGGACAAGCTGCCAAACAAAACCCGACAGAGCTCAGACCAGAGTCTGATCCGAGGGGTCAGAGGTCATTGAACCTCCGACTGTCCAATCAGGAGAGAGATAACACGCTGAGTATTAAACTGAGGGAATAAACACACGATGGTACTAAATAAAGTGATCGTACACTAAAAACCTCAAAACAGGACCATCTACCCAAAGTAGCTTCAAAACCCAAACATTTGTTGAAAACACCAATTTTCTGTTTAATGTGAACATTTTTTAAACTTACAAAGGTCATATAATATAATATCAGGAAAATGAAAGTCTGGTTTTGCTGAGATTTCTTCTTTTTTCGCAAATATAAAGTCAAAATTTTGAAATAAAGACAAAAAATTCCACAGTTTTTCCTGTACTTTTGACTATTTATTTCAGATTTCTGACTTTACATGCTCAAAAATGTGACATTAATTTCTTAAAATATTGACTTTTTAATCTCACAACTCTGACTTTTCAGTTCAAAATTTTAAAGCTTCACATACGTTTTGACCTTAAATGTATAAAAAATTTCAACTTTTTGCCCACAAAAATTTGACTCTCGATATGAGACTTTTGACTTTCAACATAAATGTTTTGACTTTCTATTTTAAAACTTGTACTTTTCACCTGAATTTTCACTTTTAGCTCTAGATTTGGTAATTTTATCTCAAAATTTTGACTTTTCAGCTTAGAATTTGACTTAAATATCTCATAATTTCGACTTTATCGTCAGAAAATGTTGACTTTTTAGCTCAGACTTTTGGTTTAAAGTTGAAAAGTTTGTCTTTTTTTTCTGAAAACTGAACTGTTTGGCTCAGAATTTGACTGTCTCAAAATTTTGACTTCATTGCCTTGAAATATGGACTGCTTAGCTTGTAATTTTGACTTTTTTTTTTTGCAAATAAGCTTTTTCATTTACTATTTTGATTTTTTTGTCCAAAATTTGAATTTTGAGCTCAGAATTTTATGTTTTCATCTCAAAACTTGGACATTTTGGCTCAAAATTTTGCCTTTTTATCACAATATTTGACTTGATATGGTCAAAAAAAAATTCTTGACATGGGTCACGACCACGAGGAAAAGAGAGTTACTGCCATATATTTGTTGTTCGTCTATAAAAAAAGTGCATTTCCACTTCAGCATTTTCTGTCCTTACTTCAAACAAAAACAGTTTCTTTAGTTTCATTCTGCAGTTAGAAAATAATTAAACATCAGGGATTAAAAACAAACGTCTAAAACGGTGATAATTAAAGTCAAGGGATCAACTTTATTTCAAAAATGATGAAAGAAGCAACATGATTGGTCCAAATATTCAAACTAATTTGTGTGTGTGTGTGTGTGTGTGTGTGTGTGTGTGTGTGTGTGTGTGTGTGTGTGTGTGTGTGTGCAGACATACAGGAGTTCTACGAGCTGACAGTTTGTGAGAACCAGACAACAAGTCGACCACACACACCTGGACAGGTAACAACACACCCTCACACACACTCTCGCTTTAATCCACATGGCAACACCCATCACTGTTACCTAGCAACAGCTGCAGCAGCATTACCGGGGCAACAGCTGCATAACACCATGGCAACAGGAGCCCAACCCCCACCTCCTCCTCTCCTCCTCTCTCTCTCTCCCTCTCTCTCCCTCTCTCTCTCTGTCTTCTTGTTGAGTGACTCAAGGAGGTGTACACCCCCGCCCCCCCCCTTTTAAAAAACACACACACCACTCTTAGTCTGTCTTGCTCGCCCCCTCTATCTCTCTCTCTCTCTCGCTCTCTCTTGCTCGCTCGGTGCTGATAGACGAAGGAAGAGGAGAGGAGAGCGAGCGGGCGAGCGAGTGAGCGAGGACAGACAGACAGACAAGGAGAGAGAGAGAGAGAGAGGGAGAGAGAGAGAGGGGAGGGCGACAAAGAGAGAGAGAGAGAGAGAGAGAGAGAGAGAGATCGAGCATGAGTGTGTGAGTGTGTGTGAAAATGTGTGTGTGTGAGTGTGAGTGTGTGTGAGTGTGTGTGTGTGTGTGGATATGGACTGCCTCTGCATTGTCACCACCAAGGTAAGAGCAGACCGCCCGCATGCACCGCTATAACACACACACACAAACACACACACATGGTCTATTAGGAAACACACACACACACACATGTCTTCATGAAACATATGTGTGTGTGTTTGCGTGTGTGTGTGTCCTCAAAAACCTTTAAAGCCGGTTTTATGTGTGTGTTCGCTCCTCCGTCATTTTTTCATTCATCTCTTCTCTCTTCGTGTATGTGTGTGTGTTAAATGTGTGTATCAGTGTGTGTGTGTGTGTGGGGGGGGTTAGCATATCCACATTAGCATGTATGTTAGCAGATGCTAGCATCTGTTGGCAGCACCGGGATGTGGACACATGTGTTCACCTGTCACATGACTCAGACACCTTGATGTCAGGTCTGAATGAATCCACAGGCACCTGCTGCTGTGTGTGTGTCTGTGTCTGTATGTGTGTGTGTGTGTTTGTGTGTGTGTGTGTTTGTGTGTGTGAATGACAGAGCAACAGGTGTTGTTGTGTTAAAATGCTCCGTCACTCTGATCACCTGGTGTCCTCTCAGGTGTCGAGCTCTTCCTGTTGCTGGTTAGAAATGAAGGTGAGGGCAGTGACACACACACAGAGAAACTTCAGCTGACTTTTTATTAAACATCATTTTATCAGGTGACGTTCGCGTGATTCTGACCACAGCAGGGGTTTAAAAAGTTTTACCCTCTTCCTGATTTTACCTGTGTGTGGTTTGGTATTTTCTGCCGTTTTAGGTTTGGCCCTGTAGCGACGGATGTGTCTCTCTAGTTTTGTGAAACGAAACAAATATTTGCAGGTTTGAAACCCTGGTGTGAATCTGTACTTGTTGGATGAGTAGTTTTGGTTTGGCTCCCCCATTGAACAGGTGTTCACTAAACTACCTCAACTTTTTAACTCATGAGAAAAACAACCCCCAAAGGAAGAAGAGCCAAATTTACAAGCATATGGGGAATACAAGGTCAGTGTGTTTAAGTGCCCTCTTGGGAGCAAAAAACATACGCTAAAGGTTCCTGTTTGGGGCCAAAGTGCTGCTTAAGTGCTATCTTGAAAGACAAAATCACAGCTCTGGTACCCCTTTGGTGCCAAAATGTAAATTAAGTATCCTCTTGGGAACCAAACATATGCTAACTGCCTCCTTGACTGGTTAAAACATGATTGAACTGCATTCTTGGGAGGTTAAAACTAACACTCAAGTACCCCTTGGTGGCCAAAATGCATGTTAAAGTTCCATATTGGGAGCAAAAACCAGATGGAGTATCTCCCTTGGAAGCCAAAATGTGCTTTATTGCCCTTTATGGAGCCATAACCCATGCCTAAGTGCCTCTGAGGAAGCCAAAACACCTGCTATTGTGCCCTCTTAGAGCCAAAACATGCCCCAAAGGGTCCTCTTGGTGGCAAAAATGCATGTTAAAGTTCCATATTGGGAGCAAAAACCAGATGGAGCATCTCTATTGGAAGCCAAAATGTGCTGAAGTAGTCCCTTGGAGCCCAAAATGTGCTTAATTGGCCTTTAAGGAGCCATAACCAATGCCTTAGTGCCTCTGTGGAAGCCAAAACATCTGCTAGTGTGCCCTCTTAGAACCAAAACATGCTCCAAAGGGTTCTCTTGGTGGCCAAAATGCATGTTAAAGTTTCATATTGGGAGCAAAAACCAGGTTGAGTATCTCTTTTGGAAGCCAAAATGTGCTGAAGTTCTCCCTTGGAGCCCAAAACGTGCTTAATTCCCCTTTTGGGAGCCATAACCCATGCCTAAGTGCCTCTGTGGAAGCCAAAACACCTGCTAATGTGCCCTCTTAGAGCCAAAACACACAATGAAGGGTCCTCTTGGTGGCAAAAATGTATGTTAAAGTTACATATTGGGAGCAAAAACCAGATGGAGTATCTCTCTTGGAAGCCAAAATGTGCTTAATTGCCCTCTTTGGGAGCCATAACCCATGCCTAGGTGCCTCTGTGGGTGCCAAAACACCTGCTAATGTGCCCTCTTAGAGCCAAAACATGTCCCAAAGGGTCCTCTTGGTGGCAAAAATGCATGTTAAAGTTCCATATTGGGAGCAAAAACCAGATGGAGTATCTCTCTTGGAAGCCAAAATGTGCTGAAGTTCTCCCTTGGAGCCCAAAACGTGCTTAATTCCCCTTTTGGGAGCCATAACCCATGCCTAAGTGCCTCTGTGGAAGCCAAAACACCTGCTAATGTGCCCTCTTAGAGCCAAAACACACAATGAAGGGTCCTCTTGGTGGCAAAAATGTATGTTAAAGTTCCATATTGGGAGCGAAAACCAGATGGAGTATCTCTCTTGGAAGCCAAAATATGCTTAATTGCCCTCTTTGGGAGCCATAACCTATGCCTAAGTGCCTCTGTGGAAGCCAAAACACCTGCTAATTTGCTCTCTTAGAGCCAAAACATGCCCCAAAGGGTCCTCTTGGTGGCCAAAATGCACATTAAAGTTCCATAATGGGAGCAAAAACCAGGTTGAGTATCTCTCCTGGAAGCCAAAATGTGCTGAAGTACTCCCTTGGGGCCCAAAATGTGCTTAATTCCCCTTTTGGGAGCCATAACCCATGCCTAAGTGCCTCTGAGGAAGCCAAAACACCTGCTGATGTGCCCTCTTAGAGCCAAAACACACACTGAAGGGTCCACTTAGGGACCAAAATGCTTGCATTAGTACCCCCTTGGGAGCCAGGACATATGCCAACCACCCCCTTGTCTGGTTATAACATCATTAAACTGCTCACTTGGGGGTCAAAATGTTTTTTAAAGGGACTGTGAGGACTTTCTAAGTGATCTTGAAAAAGCCTGACACATGAAAATATGCCCCATTATCACTCAAAATGAGGTTATCAGTGTTTAAATTTGTGTTTTTCAAAATGCCAATTCCTAGTTTCCCAATCTGGATTGATTTATGTAGTTTTTCTGACAACACCAAGCTGGCTGACAAAGTTAAGCAGTGAGCAGAGAGATCTGGCAAAAGTGAGTTGAAAGACATTTTTAAAAAGTCCTTCAACTAACCACTCTATGTCTGAATAACGTCTTGACGTGGTTGAAAAGTGAAAGGTGAAAAAGTCGTATTTTTCAGGTTGTTGAAAAGACCTCTCTGGACCGAACAGGAATGATTAAATAGGATCATATTTCAAACAACTATCATTGGGCTAAATTAGGGCCAAATCTAGTGAACAAAACATGGTCATATTTTGTTTGTCCTTATTTTTTTTACTAAATTAAGGCTTCAACGGACGACAAGATTAAGCCCAAAAAACAATGTATTAATGACGTCTGGTGTTTAGTGGGGTGTTTTTCACTCTGCTGAAAACAATTCCTGTGATTTATTTAGTAATTTTAGTGGAAACAGGAGCTGGACTGTCTGACGAAGAAGGGACAGAAGAGCAGAGGGAAGCTAAACAGGAGAGAGATAGAGCACGAACTGGAGGCTAAAACACAATTTAAAGGCTGAAACAGGAGCTTATCTCTTGGTGTAAAAGTTCATTCAAACCCGCATGCAGCAGTTATTCTGCAGTGATCTGTTCAAACCTGAGAGTCTATAAACAAAATGAAGAGCCAGGTTACGTTTGCTCTGAATAGTAAAGTGACGTGTTAGCTCTAAATGTAGCTGGCTATGAAACTACGAAATACACTAACATAGGTTGCTGCATGTTTCAATTAAGGTTTGAGAAATACATTACCTTATGGCATTGTATCTCGTAAAAAGTTGTGGTGTTTTACCTCTGCTTCAGTTCAGTGTTTCCTGTGACCATTTGGTGCCTTAGCCCTGGTTCAAGTTCTGTCTCGGTCTTATATCTCCGCCTTGGTCCAGTATTTTCCTGGGTCTGAGCCTTTTTTCTGATTCTTCAGCTTTCCCCCAGGACCATGTGCACTTCCACAGTCTGAACTAGGGCAGAAATTTAGTTCTTGGGGATGAATCTGATCTAAACTGGAGACCTTCAGCTGGACATGTTGGTGGATTTCCAGTTTACAACAGCTGTTCAAACACAAAAGAAGTCTTCAGGCATGTACACTATTTTAGTTTTATATCTGTAATATCAGATACATTTTTAATGATGATCTAAAGCTGTTTGATAAGGATGCCTCCCTGTCCTCAACCAATGCTGAAACAGGAGCTGACATTTCAACATCTTCATGCTTTAAATGGCGGAGTAACCAGCTGTCTCGCTGGTCCAATCTGTCTCAGGCTTTTAGAAAAGCTTTTGTCTATAGAGCTTGTCTCCTTTTCAGTGTCAACAAATCCATCTGCAGTGGAATGAAGCACCATCAAAACTGAATTTCCTCCATGCTAAAAGGCTAACTGCAGAGCTACACGGCCCATCCGTCTTCTTCTATTGTGTCATATTTTGCTGAGAGGCCTTTGTACTTGTCATACTGCCCTCTACTGGTCAGGTGGTGTTCTGCAACTATCGTTATTTTATCTTTTTCAATTCAGCTCTTCGTACAGCACTTTGTTTTCAGCTGTGGTTGTTTTAAAGCGTTATATAAATAAATGTAGTTCCTGACTACAGCATAAACTCTGGTCCAATATTTTCTGGCGTTTCAACCTTGATTGAACTCAAACTTTTGGATTGATTTATCCCTGATTAGCTCCAGTGGAATGACGCGTTTTAACCCTTACTGTGGTTCAGCTTCTCTTTGCTCCACTATTCCCAGTGATTCACTCTGGTTTCATTGAGTATTTCTCTTTGCTGAACCCTGATTTGTTCCAGTGTTGTCGAATTTCCAGGCTCTGCTTTTTGTCCTGTGTTTTTTTCCCCATTGTTGACGCCTTAATAATGCCCAAAATTACTCAATGATTTACTTTTGGTTTGAGCTGGTATTTCCAAGTCCTTTAAGACTTTTCTTAATTCAGACATCAAGTGTGATTATCTGTAGATTGGATCTGATATTAGCAGCATTTCAACTCTTAGTTGGTTCTGCGTCAAAGTAACAAAGCTTTGATACTTGCCCTTAAAAAACATAATGCACTGATACTTGAGCTATAGTTTCAGGAGGTTTTTCCTGGTTTTTGGACCTGGTTTGGTCCAGGACTTCTTGGTATTGTGGATCTTATCTTATCCAGTATTCTTTGTGTTTTACTCATGGTTGTCATCAGTATTTGCGTTTTTTCAGGGCATGGTTTGGTCAGAAATTTCTTTATGTTTAAGACCTGGTTTGGGCTGATATCCCCAAGTGTTTTACATCTGGTTTTGGTCAGTATTTCTAGTCTTTTATACCCGGTTTGGAACAGTATTCTCACTTCTTTCTGTGTGCAATTTCTTCTGAAGGTCTTTCTTGGGCTAATATTTTTCTGTTTCCTTCAGAGAAAAGAGAGAGAGAGAGGGAAAGAAAGAGAGAGGGAGATGGATGTGTTGGATCAGAAATAGCTTCTACTATCTTTAGCTACATCAGCACTGCTAATGGACATACACACACACACACACACACACACACACACACACACACACACACACACAGAAGTCCTGTTATGTATTCAAACCAAAACTGCAACTCCACTTACTCCTGATTGGACAACAGTGCGTTTCTTTGGACCAATGAAAAGACAGTCTTGTTACATCATCAATGAATCAGACCAGTTTAAACCAGTTTCGACTGGTTTTCAACCTCTTAATGAATGGTCTCGACCACTTCAGACCAGATGTTTGTAGCTGAATCAAGAACAAACTGAATCTACTTTCTGTCCAGTGATCGATAATTAGACTTTTGTTTTCACCTGTTGAGCCGTGACTCTGGTCCAGACCAGTTTGGGGTCCGAATCCAAACTGGTTTAAACTGGCTTGCTAACTTTCTATTAATTATATGTTGGGATGACTGGTAGTAAACCAGCTCACTTCAGTAAAAACTAGATCCGTTGAAGTTTGAGGCCAGTTCAGAAACTTACAGTTCATTTTATGAATAATAATTCTGTTTGGTAGCTTTTCAGACCAGTTCAGACTGGTCTAAATCTGACTCTGATCTTCAAAAAGTGTTGACGTGGTTGGTGTTGGTGTTGGTTAGTTGGTGCGGCCGCTGTTTTTGGAGTTGTCAGTTATGATCTTGTTGGTTTTGGTGTTGGTGTCAATGTCAAATACTCCTTGTGTTGTAAGGATTTATGCTGATGTTGTTGGTTTTGGTGTCAGTAGAGCTGATGTTTCTAGCGTCATTATTTTGTTTGTATTGGTGAATGTTCTTGGGTTGGTGTTGGTGTTAAGTTGACGTCAGTGCAGCTGATGTTTCTAGAATGGATTGTGTGGACGGTGTTGATGTTGGTACTGGTGCACCTGATGTTCCTATATTTGTTGGTGGCAATGTTGGTGTTGGTGCAGCTGATATTTCTGGATTCAATTGTGTCAGTGTTGGTATCGGGGTCTGTGAGGCTGATGTTCAGGAATCGTTGGTGCTGTTAAGTTTCTGATGATTCTTGAGTCATTGGTGTTGATGTTTTTGGTGTTGGCATTGGTGTTAGGACGGCTGATGTCCCTGGAGTCTATAGTGTTGATGTCATTGATGTTGGTGTGGCTGATGTTTTTTGATTCGTTGGTGTTTATGTTGCTGCCGAACTTTCTAGATTCTTGTTTGTTGATATTTTTGGTGTTTTCGTTGGTGCAGCTGTTGTTTCTGAAGTCAGTAGCGTTGTTGGTGTAAGTGTTGGTGTTGTCATCTTTGTGACTGATGTTCTGGAGTCGTCGGTGTTGATACCCGATGTTTGAGTTGTTGCTATGATGCTGAAAATTCAAACCAAGAATAAAAACAGATCTCACCTCAGAGAGAAAAATTATGTGTGTGTGATCTGAGTGTTTTCTGAACTGGAGCTGTGTGTGAGTTTGTTTATGTGTGTGTGTCCACATGTATGTGTGTGTGTGTGTGTCTGGTGTTTGGAGCTCTGTGGGCCACATGTCAGTCACAAACACGCGTGTAAACACAGACTGTCATTATCAGCCGGGCAAGTTTCCAACAGCACGTCTCCACACACACACACACATAAATTTATACAGTCAGTGAGCAGATAAACTCTTGGCCATCTACAGCTGATGGGGGTCAGATCTCTGTGAAGCTCAGCGTCAACCTGAAGGGCAGAGGTCAGAGGTCAACACTGTTCTTAATCAAGATTTAGCTCGTTTGTGTGTGTGTGTGTGTGTGTGTGTGTGTGTGTGTGTGTGCAGGCCATAGGTGTCAGTCAGGAGGCCAAAGGCTCAATTCCTTGACTCTTGTTAGCTCGACAGACGTTAGGTTGAGTCAGAATTTCAAATAGAGCAACTGCGAACAGGTGAGGTCAGTTCACGGAGCGCCACTACCAATATGGCGGAGATGGTGGCATTTGACCCTGCAAGTCAAGTCAGCGTCTGTATAAGAGTGTTTACAGGTGATGCTGTAGCTCTATGCTGTGTGCTGTATGTGTGTGCGTGTGTGTGTGTGTGTGTGTGTGTGTGTGTGTGTGTTGCATTGTGGTAGGACGGGTCATTCCGTCGCCTGCGTCCAAAAAATGGGGTTAAACTCAGAATGGATGGAATAACATGATGATGACTATTGAACTTAATATGATCTGTGATCTATGAAGAGTCAGAAAAGGATGTGATCAGTCAAAATACACACACACACATACACACACACACACATAAACACAGACGTCCTCTTTGATCCAAAGGTCAGAGGTCAGACCCCCCCCTCCCTCCCCTTTTTCCCTCTCTGTCTCTCGCTCTCTTTCTCTGTCTCCCCCTCAGTCTCTCTCTCCCTCTTTATGAATCGGGGTTGACTCCTCCTCTATCCGGTGATGTCAGTTGCTGAGCAACGATGGCTCTCTGGGCCCCCTTGTTACCATGGCAACCGCATCGCCATCTCCGCCTCTCATTCTCTACTTTCTCTCCTCCCCTCTTCTTCCTGTTGTATTTTTTTTCTTCCATCTCTCCATTCCTCCTTCTCTCCCTCTCACTCTCTCTCTCTCTCTCTCTCTCTCTGTCGCTCCCCTTGATCGCCCCTCTCTGCTCTCTCTCTCTCTTTCTGGAGGAGGTTCTGAATGGAAATGAGTCTTTAGGTCACCTTGTGTGTGTTAGCGTGTGTGTTTGTTGATGATGTCATAAATTCAGAGCCAATCAGACGAGTTTTTCTACACCATGACATCATGCTATCGAGTTGTGTTGTAATAAATCACAGATTAATGATTTCAGATTGTCAGAAATGATTTTTTATCTGTGTTGAAGTGAAACTCTGAAATTTCAAATTCACATTTTAAGTTTTAACTCGGGATGTTTGATGGACAGGAAGAGGTTCAATAGTTTTAAAGATTTTATTAAAACATTTAAACTGAGACGTCTAAAGACATTCATGACTCTGAAGGAGCTTTAAAAGGTCCTTGATTTGATCATACAGGTCATGGATTATTCATAAACTTCCTTTAAGACATTGTAAGAGGGCCCTGAGTAGGTCTTGTTGGTCAATGAAGTTGGAAACAGTTCCTTGATCAAGTTTTGGAGGTCCTTGAGAAGCTTGGAGAGACTTTTAGGAAATTTAGTTGTGGAAGTCCAAAAGAGAGTTTAAGAGACTTTTGGGGATTTTTACGGGCCCTGAAGGAGGATGAAGTTTTTAAGGTTATAAGGGTGGTCTGTAAAGGTCCTTGAGAAGGTTACAGAGACTTGAAGGTGGTTTCAGAGGTCCCTCAGAGACTTGAGAGGTTGTAGAGGAGACTTTGAAGGATTTGAGTAGGTTGTCTGGGTCCTTGAGGAGGTCGTAGAGGTCCTTGGTTTGGTCAGAGAGGTCCTGGAAGAGGTTGTAGAGATCTTTAAGGTGGTTACAGAGATTCTTTAGAGACTAAGTGGTAACAAGGGTCCATTATTTTGGTGGTGCAGGTCCTTGAAGAGGTTGTAGAGGTCCTTGGGAGACTCAGAGCAGTTTGCTTGGGACCAGGAAGACTTTGGAAATGTGCTTGAGAAGAATGTTATGGTTTAAATGGAAGTTGAGGTTCTTGAATGGCTTGAAGAGTGTCTAAAGAAATATTAAGAAGTCCTTGACTTAGTTATTTATGTCCTTGACTGATTTAGGTTTTGGAGGGCCTTGAAAAGGTTGTACAAGGTTGGGATCAGAGCTCTTTGGAAGAGTTAGGGTCTTGTGGGAAGTTGAAGTAAAACTGGAAGTCCTTGAGAAAGGTTTGGATTTCCTTCAGGATATCTAAAAAGTTTTCTGGTCTGAGATTGAGGTCCTTGGATTTTCAGAAGGTCCTTGTGATGCTTGAAAGGATTCTTTAGAAACATGCAGAAGTACCCTGTGAAAGTTGTAAAGGTCCTTGAGAAGGTTTTGGAAGTCTCTGGGCCGAGTGTCCAGGGTTTCAATGAGGTCGTAGATTTCTTTGAGGAAGTTACTGAGGACCACGGGAAGGTTAAAGGTTATTTGAATAGTTTAAAGGTCTTTGTGGAGGTTAAGTTCGCGGTGTTGTAGTCCTTGAGTTGGGTTTGGAGTTCCTTGTTGAGGTTTCCATGGTCCTTGATCATTGAACTTTCAGGTGTGAGTCCAGAGACGTGTGTTTTCATACAACTTTGATGTGCTAATGCTAACGGCTAATGCTAACAGCTGGTGTGCTCTGTGTCTCTGCAGAAGTATCGTTACCAAGACGATGAGACTCCGCCTCTTGACCCCAGCCCCGGTCACATGACCCACGGACGCAGCACAGAGCTGAGCCACGCACACCTGGACGGATACACACACCCTGCTGCACTCACGGTACACGCACACACACACACACAAAAAGATCACACACAGCCCGCCTTGATAAGTCTTGATAAGAACTTTAAACAGGGTCCTTGAAAAGTTTGGGAGATCAATGAGGAGGTCATGGGGCACTACAAGAATCCCGAGATCCTTGAAAAACTCTAAAGGAAGGGAGGATGACTCTGAGAGGGTCTTGAGTTCCTTGAGGAGGTTCTGGAAACCCTTGAGAGAATTCCAAAAAAAGCTCAATGACGCTCCTTGTGTCCTTGAAAGTTTCCTGAGACATTTGAGGGGGATACACGGGTCCTGGAGAGGTTTGTGGGATGAAGGATGTAAGTCCTTGAGACCAAGTGCTTTTGGAGGAGGAGGCTGATATATAAGCTTTACTGGTCCTTGAAGATCATTTGTTATTTTGAGATTCTCCAGGAGGTTTTTAAGGTGCTTGAGAAAGCTGTACTTGTCCATGAGTCTTAAGAACAGCTGAGAGGTGCTTGAATTGGTCACTGATGTCATTTAGCTGTGATGGTCCTTGAAAAAATATTCCAGACACCAAACAGGAAGCATTTCAGGTCCTGGAGAGGCTTTAGAAGTGCTTGAGTTAGCTGGAGAGGCCTTGAAAAGGGTTGAGGGGTCTTTGAAGACGTCACAGCTGTCCTTGTGGAGGCCCCTAAAGGTCCTTGGGAAAAATCCTGGAGTCCTTGAAATGACTGATGGGGTCCTTGAAACATCGCTGCATCAACCTGTCGGTTAAAAAGTTCACAGATCTGAGGTCATCACACACACACATGCACATGCACATACACACACACACATGCACATGCGCACACTCAAGCACTTACACTTAACACACACACACTCACACACACACACACACACACACACACACACACTCACACACACTCACACACTCTTAGCGTGGGCTGCCTGTGCCCACTCTAAATGTGATGCATCTCTCTGCCTTTTTTGCTCCTCAGTCACCATGGCAACGATGAGAATGGAGGGAGGGGGCATGACAAAAAAAGGGGGGGGGGGTCTTGTCACCATGGCAACAACATTAGCCTGAATGTGTGTGTATGTGTGTGTGTGTATGGGAGATAAAGAGATAGTGTGTGTGTTTGCTGAAATCATTCTTTTTGTAAGAATTCATTTACGCTCTCTCTCTCTCTTCCTCTCTCTCTATCTCTCTTCCTCTCTCTCTCTCATTCTCTCTCTCTCTCTCTCTTGGCTAGCGGCCAAGTGACATCACAGAGGGGAGGGGATTCCTTCAGAGAATGGGTGAGAGAGGTTAAAAGACACTGGGAAAGAGAGAGAGAGAGAGTGAGAGAGAGAGGGTGATGTGCAGTGGAGCGTCAGGAGGGTTGAGCAGAGAGAGAGAAAGAGCGAGTGAGCGGGTGAGCGAGTGAGCGGAGGAGGAACGAGTGATGACAGAGAGGGCGAGCAATAAACAGCCTCTCTCTCTTTTCTTTCTTTTTCCTTTCTTCTTCTTTTTCGTGGGATTGGTTTGCTTGTTTCCTTCTCTTCATCTCGCAAAGGATTTTTTGTCGTTCGTCCCCCCTCCGTCTCTCTCTCCCTCCTTCTCTCTCTCTCTCTGGATGAGCGAGGGATGACAGAGTGATGTGCCGAGCTGTCAGTCATGTCTGCAGCTCTGCGCTTCGTTAGGGCGAGCAGGAAACAGCAGCTAACGAGCCTAACGAGTGTGTGCTGAGAGCCTCCTCTCCGTTGCTTAATTATTCATCCGTCACTCCATCCGTCTTTATGTAACAGAGAGAGAGAGAGACGGGCAGAGAGACAGACGGGGAGGGATGTTTGTGTCGGTGTGGTATGCAAAGAAGATGGGAAGAAGATTCATCAACAACGTGCGCAAAGCCAAGAGACACAGGCAGAGGATGATGGTAGGAACCAGCGCTCATTAGCATGTGCTCAGCTCCGAGGGAAAAGGGGGAGGGGCCTGTGCTCAGGTGGGCGTGTCCGTATGTAAGGGGGCGTGGTTCATGCTGCTTTCACCTGTGCTGTGGTGTGGGCGCCCAAAGGTGAAGTTTGATGGTTTTTGGAGGAATGGTCCTGATTGGATGGTGGTCGTTGTTGGTGTGTATGCGTAAAGGTCAGAGGTCAGGGGTCAGGGGTCGGGGTGGGGGGTAAGATTGTAGGTAAGATTCGTACCTGGTAGCTGAGATCTGTTAGCTTTAACTTCAGTGAGTAACATGTTGTAGACTCTTGTAAAGTACAAGTCTATCCACGTTTTTAACACCGTCTTCGATACGCTACATCTGTTAGCTTGCCGTCCACGTTATTAGCATTGGTTTCAACCGGATTCATGTCTGTTAGCTTCCTGTACATGCTAGTAGCACTGGCTGAATTAAGCTACATTTTTGTCACTTTTTGTCCGAATTGTTGGCATTGGCTTCGATGAGGTAGCTTTCTGTCCATGTTGTTTGCATTGACTTAAATAAGAAACATGTCTTTTAGCTTTATGGACTCCAGTAAACTACATGTCTATTAGCATCCTTCGACAATGTTAGCATGGAGCTAGGAGAGCCAAAGCTCTCTCACTTTTCCATTGACACTGTTAGCATTGATTTTAGTAAGCTACATGTCTGTTAGCTCTCTGTCCACGTTTTTAGCATTGACTTTGATAAGCTACATATCTGTGAACTTTGACCTGAAATTATAAGCTACGTGTATGTTAGCTTTCTATGAACACTCTCAGCATGAACTCCAGTCACCTATACGTCCATTAGCATCCTTCGACAATGTTAGCATAGACCTAAGAAAGTCTAATCTCTGTAACTCTTCTATTATTTCTATAAGCATTGATTCAAGTTAAGTACAAATCCATTAGTTTTTGTCCACTCAGTTTGGACTTTAATAAACTTCATTTGTGTTACCTTTCTGCCAAAACCAGTAGGCTCCATGTTTGTAGGCTTTCTAACAAAAATGTGAACCTTGACTGTAGTAAACTACATGTCTGTTAGCATCCTTCAACAATGTTGGCATGGAGCTAGGAAAGCTCCATGTCTTTTCACTTTTCCATCAACAATGTATCGTTGATTTTTGTAAGCTATGTATTTGTTATCCTTTTGTCCTCACAGAAATTAAGGAATGTATTAAGCTTTTTATCTGATTTCTTTCTTTCCACTTTTTTAGCACTTGCTACATATCAGTTAGTGTTCTGTCAACACTGTTAGTATAAACTTCAGTAACCTTCAAATCTGTCAGCTTTTCCCTCAACACTCCTTAGTCACTCACTTTCTCCATTTTAACCTTTTATTGACACTTGTAGCATAGATCCACAGGTGGCTTCATTTCTGTTTGCTTTCTTTCAATTTGGAAACTTTCTGTCCACCATGTAGGCATGGGCTCCAATAAGCTATATTGCTGTTAGCTTTTTATTAAAACTATTAGCACGGAGTTAAGTAGGCAACATAATCTGTAAAGTTCATATCAACACTGTTCGTGTGGACTCCAGTTAATTACATGTCTGTAAGCTTCCCGCTAACACTGTTGGCATACTTTCCAGAAAACTACGTCTGCTATAGTTCAATCAATACTGTTAGCATGTACTGCAGTAAGGTCTATTTGAGCGGTTTTCACAAGAGCGGTTTTAGGGTGAAATACAAAAGTATTGTTGCGGAGATGACGTTTCAGCCAACCGAAACGCAAACTTTTGAAAATGGCCTACAGGGTGAAATTTTTCTGAAATGCTGTCCCCACTGTTGCCGTGTAAATGGCAAGCTGGCTTTTTCAGTGAAATGCTGTGCGTTTGGTACTTGTGCTGCTGAATCCACTGACTATCTTCTGACAGAATGTGCATTTATTGCACGGATATATCGCCACCTTCAGTATTGATATGCATACTACAGCTTTTTAAGCCTTTTTTGTGTGAATGCAGATTTCTTTCACTGCATTTTTTGAGTTTTAGGGTGAAATGTGATGCTTTGTCTTGGAAAGTTCGCATCTATATGTTGATAAGCTTTTTGTCCAAAATGAGGTTGATGGTGTTTGGTTTCCATTCCTAAATGTTGTGAACGAGATTTGTTGATACTGATGGGGTGTCAATGCATGAATGTGGTGTGAACGAGTGAATGTGACGCGTAACGAGATTTGAGTTTCACCCAGTTTGTGCTGTAGAGTTGGAGCTTAGAAAAATCACCCGATCGGTCTCGTCCGAAAAAGGTTTTACTTGCTTACAGTGGGTTTGTCTCTGTTTTGGGAGCTTCCTGCCCTTCCAAGTGCCTTGCGAAATGCCAAAGCTAGTGGCGGGGAGAGCGTCAGCAAAGACCCTCAGGTGTCAAGAACAGAGCGAGCATCAGTGAAGACACATCTGAAGACGAGTATACCTTCAAGACCAGTTTAAACTGAACAACCATATTACCATTTACTGATTGGATGATTAGATGTAGACGTGGGTGGAGCTTCATTACAATTATCGGTTTCCACCTCCCTGATTATAATCGTCCCTGATGTAAGCAGATTTTCAACTGTCTCATGAGGGAACGTAACATCCCCATGGTCATCCCAGCGGTGATGATTCTGACCTTTCTGAACAATAACACAGTCACCTCGCTGTGGTCGAGAGACATCTGCTCAAAGAGCGAGAGAGAGAGAGAGGGAGAGAGAGGGAGCTGTCGAGGGACATGAGGAATAGGTTTAATTAATTCAGAGAGAACTGTAACACAGTCTCTCTCTCTCTCTCTCTCCCACTGTCAGTCTACCTCTCTCGCCCCCTCCCCTCTCTCTCTCTCTCTCTGTTATATAACTCTATTGAAGCTCTCCTCCAGATTCTCCAGAGACAAACACAATGAAGACAAGCGAGCGCTGACAGCTGCTCCGCCTGCAGGGACCCCCCCACCCTGACAGAGAGAGAGAGAGAGCAAGAGAGGGGCATGTTTAACCACTGATGATCAGTCAGTCTCTGGTGCCTTCAAACAGCAGCGGGGGTCTTTTATTTTGAAAGGGAAGGTGACAGAGTGTATCTGCTCGGGGGACATGAAGCTGACGTGTCCTGACGAGTTCACACAGCAGCTGTCGGGGGATTATGGATGCTAACATGTTGGAGCTGGGAGACAGAACAGACAGACGTGTGTCCTGACGTGTCGATGTCACCTGTCAATCACACCTGAGCCGGCGACAAGAACACCCTGTGAGCGCCAACGTTCAGAGAGCCGACCTAAAATCAAAGGGGAACCAAACCTCGCCGAGGTGAGCAGGACCCTCCTCGGGCTTCACATCACACCTGCTGCGTCATTACCTGGCTGCTTACATAACACACCTGTACGGTAAGACTGACCTCATGCTAGCATTTCGCTCTGTAACCTTCTGATGATGGGTTTTGGCTCCGCCCCCTTTTGGGGTTGCCTCCCCCAAAACATTCTGTCATCACCTGTCCTCGACTTCTCTTGTAGGACGTTGTTGGATCTTGCAGAACTCAACGCTAGCGTGCTATATCGGCGGTTATTTTTGCTGACGTGTAACGTAAAAAAATCCCAACTTCTCTTCGTAAACGAAAAATTCGGAAACAGTACCTGGAAGGGCGGTAACTCCCACAAAAGAGACAAACCACTAAGTAAAGATTATTCGTTTGACCTGTTGATGCTTGTCTGCTGTCTAATTGGAGACACTGATTGGCTCCTGAGTGTCACATGACGTCTTCGTTAAGTCAAACAGTTCCTGGATCCAGTCTTTTATCTCACAGCAGGAAGTGATGTCATGGCCGTGGCTGTGTGTGTGAGAGCGGATGAGAGCGAGAGAGGTTGTCACTATAGCTACAGTAACAGTTGCCTAGGTAACCGGCTCCCTGAGGGCTGAACATCTGTTACCATGGAGTTGCCGTGGAGACGAGCAGTCAGCAGAGATGTGATTAATTTTTTTTTTTTATTTACAGATGAACGGATCAGAGGGAGAGCTGGAGTACGAAGAGATCACACTGGAGAGGGTGAGACACACAGCACAATACACACAATACACACAAAAACACACAAAAACACAGAGGGAGGGCTGCAGCACACTGAACACACACACCAAAAACACACCGCACTGCACAACAACAAAAATTAACACATAAAACACACAAAACGGCGCTGACACATAATTAACACTCACTAAACACACACACGCTTTGGTACATAATGGAACATGTTGAGTACGCAACACACAATAACACACACACACACACGGGTGCTGTGACATCAACAGAATAAACTCCGCCTGGCTGACGGCACAGTTATTTTTAACTCTGCTGGTTTATTTTAGAAACTTCCAGAAGCTGAAGTTTGAACTCTGTCAGAGCAAAACTTTAATCATCACATGAATCACATCAGTCTGCAGGGATCACACACACACACACACACCCACACACACACAAACACATGCACACACACTCACCTGTACTGAGGGAGGCTCACATACAAGAGTGCACATCTGACTTCTGCTACCAAACTACACTGTTACAAAGTTAAAACGATGCTCAAACAAAGTATACACTACACTGATACAAAGTACACATTTCTCCTTTACATAGGATATGACACATTAATATCAAGTAAACGCCGGTGCAAAGTGCACACTATTTTGACACAAAATAGACAATACACTTATAGAGTACACACTACAAAGTACTGAGTACACACCACACTCCAGAACTACGCTAATACAAAGTACATACTACCCTGATACAAAGTAAACACTGCACCCCTAAAGAGTAGAACGACCCTGAGAAAAATAAATCTGGGGAGAAGTAAATTTAACTTAAAAAAATCCCAAAAATCAATATTAAAATACAAGTTAGTTTCTTCACACAAACATATCTAGTTTTGAAGTCAACAATATTTGTTCCGAACACAAGAGAGTGTGAATTTTTTGGGGGGACATGAATAATTTACATAATATGAGGTAATTCATCCACACAACAAGAGACAATCTTGTTGTCTTTACTGTTTCATTTGGTATTTCTGGAACCGGAAAATGGACTTAATTCCTCACCATACCTTGTTACCATGGGTGAGGAGGGCACACAGTGAACATGAACGCATGTTGTACATGGATGACTCACACGGGTGAGACAAGCTGTCTATGCCGGCCTGTGTCAGCTTTCTGTGCTCTGTGGCGTTGACTGGCTGCCTATGGCACATGGCGTAGACCAGCAACCCCTCATGCTTCATGTAAATTATATAATTAAGCTATTACTCAAAACTTCAGTGAAAACATCAAAAGATGATGTAATTCCTAAAAAAATTATCAGTGTACACTAAAACAGATTGAGAATACTCTGGTACTAATTGAAACAAATTACACACTGTCTAGATACAAAGTATACACTGTGCTTAAAGTATGCACTAAGATGAAACAAAGTACATACTATTCTAATACAAAGTATACACTACACTGATAAAAAAAAGTGCACACCACACTTATATGAATTACACAATTCAGAAAACACTTCCTCCCACAGTCTGAAAACATGCTCACTCAGTTGATTGGTGATTCTAAATTGTCCGTAGGTGTGAGTGTGAGCGTGAAAGGTTGTCTGTCTTAATGAGTCAGCTTTGTGATTGACTGCTGACTGGTACCCCGCCTCTCGCCTGAAGAAAGCTGGGATTGGCTCCAGCCACCCACCACTCTGAACAGGATAAACCTCAGAAAATGGGTGGATGAACACTGATACAAAGTACACACTTTTATAACACAAAGCACACCACATTTATAAAATTATTGACTACACTGATGAAGTACACAGTACACTGTTACAGAGTAGAACTACACTAATACAAAGTACACGGTACACTGGTACAGAGTCAACAAGTCAGAAGAGACACTGTTGAGTCTGGATGGAGATAAAGTTCCCAGCTTACGCAACAGACACTCAGAAATACATAACTCAAACACACTCGCCAAACCAACGCTTTCTTGGCCTCCAATCCCCTCCCTCCCCCTTCCTGGAACTTTTCCCCTACTACATATACAAGTCTTAGAGTTTTATTGTTGTAATGGTTTTTTATGTTGCTTGTGTGCTGTGGTGTTTTTTCCTAATCCCAAACTGTGCCCCCTCCCCACCACCAGGGGCCAAGTCTGGTATTTGCTTTTTTCCCCTCTTCCTTCCTCTTGTACTCTTTTTCTTCCAACAAAATGGAGGGGCTGCTGGGGCGCTGCGCACGGTGGCAACCCAACCGTTGTCTCTGTTTTTTTTTGTGTCTTTTGGAGTCTTTTGGACAAGATGGTACTGAATTGTAAATTCTGTTGCAGTGAAACATGTGCAATAGCGAATAAAATGAGTCTGAACATACACTGATTCAAAGTTCACACTATTTTGATACAAAGTACATGCTACACAGTTAACCTGTAAATTGATTTAATTTAAATGTGTGTTTTATTTTTGTGTTTAGGGGAATTCTGGTTTGGGATTTAGTATTGCTGGAGGAACAGATAATCCTCACATCGGAGACGACCCGTCAATCTTCATTACAAAAATCATCCCTGGAGGAGCCGCAGCTCAAGATGGACGCCTCAGGTAAAGACACACACTCACCTTTGCTTCCTGGTCACCTGCAGTCACATGATCCTGACATGCAGCTGAAAAACACGCCTCGACGTCTTCTCTCTCCAGGGTGAACGACAGCATCGTATTTGTTAACGACGTGGATGTACGTGAGGTCACTCACTCTATCGCTGTGGAGGCGCTGAAGGAGGCGGGGCCTGTGGTGAGGCTGTACGTGCTGCGGCGACGCCCACCAAATGAACGTGTCACGCAGATCAAGCTGATGAAAGGACCAAAAGGTGAAGGTTCTGTGTAATATTCTTTACAGTCCAGGAAGGGTCTTTCATATTTTTATATCTACCTGTGATTATTGAAGAAGGCGTCTAGGCGTCCATTAGTAACTTTGAGGCTTCTAATTTGAAGGGTTCTCTTCCTGTTTGGTCCAGGTCTGGGTTTCAGTATAGCCGGTGGCGTAGGGAACCAACACGTCCCTGGAGATAACAGCATCTACGTCACAAAGATCATCGAGGGCGGAGCGGCGCATCGAGACGGACGGCTACAGATTGGGGACAAAATACTTGCTGTGAGAAAAAAACCTGCAAAAAGAAAAAAAAATTAAAAAAGGTGTTTATGTTTACCACCGTTACCTGGACTCACCTGACCTCTGACCCCACAGGTGAACCACATGTCTCTGGAGGACGTCCTGCATGAAGACGCTGTGTCCGCTCTGAAGAACACAGGAGAGGTGGTTTACCTGAAGGTGGCCACGCCCACTTCGCAGTACATCCATGCTGTTGATCGATACAGCCCCCCCGACCTGACCAGCTGTACGTAAACCTGAGAGAAAAATGCGTTAATGTGTCTCCACTAGGGGGCAGCAGCAGGACTCCAGGTCTCAACACATGATCTTTGATTTCTTCTTTCAGCCTACATGGAGCCGGACTACATGTGTGATTACCCACAAGCCCTCCCACCTCCATCTCCAAGAAGATACTCCCCGATCCCCCGCGGCATGCTGGGAGAGGACGAGTACTCCCGGGAGCCTCGCAGGGTCTGCGTGCAGCGCGGATCCACAGGTCTGGGCTTCAACATCGTAGGTGGCGAGGACGGAGAGGGGATCTTCATCTCCTTCATCCTCGCAGGAGGACCAGCAGACCTGAGCGGCGAGCTCCGCAAGGGGGACCAGATCCTCAGTGTGAGTACCAGACCCTCAGACCAGACCCTCACACCAGACCCTCACACCAGACCCTCAGCGTACAGTAGCTCAAATCTAGCTGGGCAAATCTCTCTTCGTACACCCTGATACCATCCTGCAGAGCATGCTGGGAGCTGTAGTTCCAGCTGTAACTTAAAGAGTAACACCTGTCATAACTCCTGGTCAAACCTTGTCACTATCGAGAGGAAAATTTAGGGTCCAGTAATTGTCAGAAGCGCTATAGCTCCAGAAACGCACACACCAAGGCTCGACAGCAGGTTTATGTGGTTTAATGCAAATCAAATCAGAAGCACGGCAAGCAAATAGTGAAGCATAAAGAAAGCGTAAGCCTTTGTGTTAGCGTTCGCAGTCAACAAAATTGTGGCTACCCTACTCTCCTTTCTCCGCCTGACTGCAGGTAAAACCCACCTCTAAATAAGTTACTGGCTTTTTCCACATACACCACGTGACACAAACTTCCGCCCGTTACTACAGCGACCCAAAACACCAGGTGACACATCAAAAAAAAAAAAAAAAAAATTATGGCTGCTACAACACCATAGATTGTATAATAGATGGACGTGGTTTCTGTGACATCACTTGTCTGTTTCTGCAGCCGAGTTTTGAAGTAAGACGGCCGGCGCCACCATATTGGAATTGGGCGCCTGTCAGTCACGTGATCTGAGCTCTGCCTCTTATTGGGCAAGCTCTCGGTCTCAATATCTTCCCAACAGCCGAGTTAGAAAAAAATCTACCCACTGAACAGTGTGTGCCGTTAGCTAAATTAGCAATCCGGACGGTTGTATCTTCGTACCAGACTGTAAATACGCTAATTTTGACTCTAAAAACGTCTTTTTTTGGCTTCATGTTTACGTGACTTCCGGTACATCCAGAGCCGGCCTCAAGTGGACACTTAAAGAACATCAGATTTTTAGCACTTCAGCAATGTCTTATATTTTCAGACCAGAGGTTGCTGCTTGGTTAACACCAGCTAATGATGAGTTTTATTAACCCTGTGTGTGTGTGTGTGTGTGTGTTTGTGTGTGTTTCCAGGTAAATGGTGTGGATCTCAGGTATGCGACACACGAACAGGCCGCAGCTGCTCTGAAGAACGCCGGACAGACTGTCACTATAGTAGCACAGTACAGACCTGAAGGTGAGCTACTTTATTTTAAGCTAATGTTGCGCTGACGCTAAGCTAATACTGCGCTAGAGCTAAGCTAACACTTCAACAACATAAATACAGTTTTTATAAAGCGAACACTTATACAAAGTTACTACAAAGATAAAAAGTAGTAGACAAATATTAAATGAAGAAAACAATAAGTTTACTCAAAATAAACATGTAACGGCGTGTGTGTGTGTGTGTGTGTGTGTGTGTGTGTGTGTGTGTGTGTGTGTGTGTTTTCAGAGTACAGCCGGTTTGAAGCGAAGATCCACGACCTGAGGGAGCAGATGATGAACAGCACGTCAGGAAGTCTGAGAGCGAACCGCAGCTTCTACATCAGGTAAGCTCCACCCGCCCAGGTGAGCCCTCACTGATAAAGATGTGTGACGTGTGTGTACTTGAGTGTGTGTCGCTGTGTTTCAGGGCTCTGTTCGACTACGATAAGCAGTGGGACTGCGGCGTCCTCTCACAGGCTCTGGACTTTAACTTCGGGGAGGTGCTTCACGTGATGGACAGCTCTGATGACGAGTGGTGGCAGGCCAGACGGGTGAACCAGCAGGGGGAGCTAGAGGAGGTGGGCTACGTCCCGTCCAAACACAGGTACGCCCCCCTAACATACACACACATACACACACACACACAGGTTAGTGCCAGCTTGTTTATCTTTGCTGTGTGTGTTTCAGAGTGGAGAGGAAGGAGTGGTCCCGCATGAAGAGCAAAGGTAAGAAAAAAAAGTCTTCATGAGTGTGTGACCGTTGATACGTTTAAAGGTGTTTTTTTGTGTAAATGTGTGTGTTTTTGTGTCTTCAGGCAGAGAAGGTTTCGTACACAGCTACGAGCTCATCACTCAGATTGAAGGTAAGTGTCAGCTTGACCTTTGACCTCAGGGAAAATGCTCTGGCTTATCTGCTGGCTTCACTTTTGGGGAGCTGGCGTATTGTCCGTCATTTCACACATTGATTTAGACAAGAATAAAAAAGCTGAGATTAAATCTCTCTCCCTCTCTCTCAGTGGACTACGCTCGTCCCGTCATCATCCTCGGCCCGACTAAAGACCGAGTAAACGACGACCTGCTGTCAGAGTTCCCTGACAAGTTTGGTTCCTGCGTCCCTCGTAAGTACCTGAACCTTAAAGGGACTTTGAGGACTTTCTAAGTGATCTACAAAAAGGTCTCATATCGTGATATATTTGTGACCATGATCCCCAATTTAAAATGAGTTTATCAGCGCTACAACAGGTTATTCCTGTACTGGATTGATTTGCAGCATGCAAAGTCTGTATGACAATGCTGCACCACCTGACAAAATTTAGCAGTGAGAAAAGTGATCAGTGTTTTTCTCTGCTGAACACAATTTCTGTGATTTATTTCGTCATATTAGTGGAAAAAGGAGCTCTGCTGTCTTACAGAAAAGGGATGGAGCAGAAGAAAGCTAAACAGGAGAGTGATAGAGCATGGGCTAACGGCTAAAACACAAACTAAGCTGTCTGTTATTATGTTCATTCCTGTCCACATGCAGTAGTTTTACTGTAGTGATCTGTAAAAATCCTGAGTTTATCAATAAAATGGAGAGTCTGGTTACGTTTGCTCTGCTTGATGAGGTTGGAGTTGGTAGATGAGCACTGGTAGGATATAATTAGGATTCACTAACTTTACATGGCACGGATATAAAGCATTCGGCTGTGAGTAGTGCTTAATGTAGCCAGCAATTGCATTTTATCTGCAAAAAAGTAGTCTTGAACAAATTAAAATAGGATCATAAGGATTTGTTCTACTTTCACTTTCACTTTCAAAAGAGAATCACAATAGTTTGTGCGAGTCCTATGGCAGAAGGGAGTCGCTGACCCCCCCGCTCTCTCTCTCTTCACTCTGTGCAGACACGACTCGCCCGCGCAGAGACTACGAAGCCGACGGACGGGACTACCACTTTGTGTCGTCACGGGAACAGATGGAGCGGGACATCCAGTCCCATCGCTTCATCGAGGCGGGTCAGTACAACAACCACCTGTACGGGACGTCGGTGCAGAGCGTGAGACAGGTGGCCGAGCAGGTGAGACGGGTTCACAGACACGCCAGGTTTTAACACAAACAGCAGTAAGGTGTTAACATGTGTGTGTGTGTGTGTGTGTGTGTGTGTGTGTAGGGGAAACACTGCATCCTGGACGTGTCGGCGAACGCAGTGAGGAGGCTGCAGGCGGCTCAGCTCCACCCTATCGCCATCTTCATCCGACCACGCTCCCTCGAGAACATCCTGTAAGTTCTTGCTGTCATCAGTGATGTCATAATGTCTACGCGGCTGTGATTTATGCCAAATTTGACAAGGCGCAAACTTCCTGCAACTTCCTGTAACTTCCCGTAGACTGAAATCTTTCATATTCAGATTGTTAACAGACGACTAAAATTTGCTCAATTTCTTTTGTTGGTTATCTCATTGTCCCCTGACACACACACGGCGTTGACAGCTTCCCTCTCTTTACACACACACACCAGTGTGTCCCGCCCAATTGCCAACAGTTTTTCTTTTCTGATTGTCTGGATGTCAAAATAAAACAAACACGTTTCCACGGTAACTCTGTGCGTGGTCAAGATCAGACCACTTTACAGCAGAGATGCACCTGTAAGGCATGATGAATTATTTGTTTGTGTGTGTGTGTGTGTGTGTGTGTGTGCAGGGATCTGAACAAGCGTCTGTCGGAGGATCAGGCGAGGAAAGCTTTGGATCGAGCCATCAAACTGGAGCAGGATTTCCTGGAGTGTTTTACAGGTAAAAGCAACTTTCTGCATTCAGAAAACTCATGCACACCGCCTCTAGGTAAATACTTAATTCTGTGTGTGTCTGTGTGTGTGTGTGTGTGTGTGTGTGTGTGTGTGTGTGTGTGTGTGTGTCTGTGTGCAGCCATTGTGCACGGGGACAGTTTCGAGGAGGTGTACCACCTGGTGAAGGTGGTCATCGAGGAGCAGAGCGGTCCTTACATCTGGGTTCCCGCCCGCGACAGACTCTGATCAGCCACTGCCAGCCACGGGCGCCGTCTCCATGGAAACCGCTGCCGACACCACCCCCCCACTCCCCGACGTCCCTTCAGCGATGTGACCTGACGGAGGGCAGACGTTTGTCTTTTTACAGTTTTGTTTCTTTCTACGGGAGGACGACACGTAAGCGCGCTGACCGGACAGATGCTGTGGCGTGTTTTTTCTTTTCAAGGCGGACCTGTCTGTCTCTCCACCCGTCTGTGTGTCAGAGGGCGGGGACAGACAGGTGATTGGTTGTGTGTTGGTTGAATAATTCTGTATTATCAGTAAATCAGAGGACAGTAGACTTCAGTTCATATTCAGTATTTATATTATCCTATTTATTTATTGATTTATCTATTTATCTATTTATTTATGTGACGTGCACATGGTGAGTGTGTGTGTGCGTGTGTGTGTATGTGTGTGTGCGTGCGTGCCTGTGTGAGCGTTTGTGTAGTGTACATAAAGACTTGTGTGACTGTAAATAAAACGATGGGGCTCAAACACACAGTCTATTCAGGGCTTAAAGTATCAAACACTAGACTATAACACCCACAATCCCCCTCTCATAAGGACTACAACACCCACGATGCTCCCTCATAAGGACTACAACACCCACGATACTCCCTTATAAGGACTACAACACCCACAGTCCTGTTCTATGTGGACTACAACACTTGTGGTCCCATTTATTATGGACTACAACTTCCACAATCTGTCTTCATAGGGACTTCAACACCCATAATTCTCTTTCACGTGGACTACAATACTAACATTACCCTTTCTTAAGGACTACAAATCCCATAATCTAAATTAAGCACTCCCCTCATACAGATTGCTGCACCTTAACCTTCTCTCATGTGGACTACAAATCCCAAGAACCTCCTTTAAATGGACTACAACGCCCACCCTCTTTATGAAGACTTCATCATCCACAGTCCCCTTGGTGTGGAGTCCAACATACAGGGCTTTCTTTATGTGGACTACAACTCCCTTCATCCTTCTTATTTGGACTACAAAAGTGAATCTTATGATATGGACCACAACTACCAAAATCCCCCCTGTTTTGACTACCCCAGCAGTTCCCTTAGTATGGACAATTTCTCAATCGGACTACAAGACCCATAGTTCCTTTCTGTATTTTCCCTCAAGATAACCTCCTCATCCGGACTACACCCACAGTTTTGTTTGGACTACAACGCCCACAATCCTCTTCTTTTTCAGTAGACGGGACAGTTTTAAGGTTTCTGTCTCTTTGGTTGCTCTGCATCAACAAGCAGAAACTGAACGCTTTCTTCGTAAAGCTAAAGGCTAAGGACTACATTACCCACAGTTCCATGCTCCTGTGACGGATTGCTCCACCCACAGGACAGGTGGACTACATAAACCATAAGTCCCAGCCACATATCAACCAGCCACAGTCCCCTGCTGTGAGTCTGCCCAGAATCCTGCTGGACTCTGGACTACAGTTCCCATGATTCCCTGCTCCTGCACAGGACCAGAGATGATAATTTTACACAGGGGGAGGAGCTACAGCTTCAGGCCTGCATTAAACACCTGGACAGGTAGGAGAGGGGCGCGGCCACTTGTAGCCACGCCTCCTCACGTGTCTTACCTCCATTTACCCACAATGCTTTGGGAGAGCCGACACTTTTCCAACGGAGAGGAAACTGATGACATCATCATCTGCTTCGACGAGGACTGATGGTGGATCCAACGTGGCGGCTGCTGCTCTCCAGCTGGTTTCAGACTGAATATCAGGGTCATGTGAATAAATATATTTATTATAATAAAAATTATCATAATTATTGATGATGTAATATCATCTCACACACACACACACACATACACACACAAACACACAGAGGTTTACTTGTCGTTGTTTTTTCTTTCTGAGCACTGACAGAAACACTTTGTAAAACCTATAAAATCATATCTCAATATATTTATTATCCTGTGATACACACACACACACACACACACACACACTCAAAGACACACAGATCAGAGGAGGCTGTTGGTGATGACTGGCTTGTTGTATAATGAAATAATTAGTTATAAATGAAATTCAATTATTGAAATATTGAAATAAATTCCTTATAAAAGCTGACCCTGTGTTTGATTTTTAATGAAATATCTCTTTTATTTTTCATGTTTCCAAACTGCAGTTCCTAAAGTGTCCACTAGGGTCTGTCCCCAGCAGTGATTCAGTTCCAATAGAGCACCATGTTACATGTTTACAACAGATTTACAAGGAAAGGGAAGAAAAATAAAGGACGTGGCCAATATTTAGACTACTGTCTCTTTAAGATACTTAATCAATTTTGAAGCGAACGTTCCGGAATGTTCCCCCAAAGATCTAAAAACAGAGCAGGACGTTTCTGATTGGTTCGAACAGAGAACCTAGCATCTCCGGTTGTATTATAGGGTTAAACTCAACTACTACCACAGTTGGTTGGTGGCACCTCTTCCTGTAAATAAAACCTGTTCACGCTGTGTAGCACTAATGTGTTACAGATAAAAATAGCATGTTTGATGTACAGAAATCAGAAGCTGTGGTTTGATTGTGCTTAAAGTTAGGGTAAGGGTTAAGTCTGAGAGCTGCAGAAACAGTCGAAGACATGAAGGTTTCCCTGGTGTTTGTGCTGCTGGGTGAGTCCACATTTCATTTATTAACTCATCCATTCATAGTGTCTTTATAAATCTCTCTCTTTATATTCTGGTTCAAGATTTCTGCTTTTGAAGCCTCAAACTCTCGTCTCATTCTCATTTTTGACCACATCTTTAAAGGATCATCTGTGGGAGAGGTTCAACTTCCTGTAGTTGTTTATCGCGTGAATTTTATGTCTCCATTGATGTTTTTTTTTAATTTGTCTCTTTGTGGTTGTAAGCTGTATCTATTTTTTCTGCTCTTTGTAGTTTTTGTCTGTTTGTAGTGAGTTTGTGGTTGTTTGTTGTTTCTTTGTGGCTTTTTCTTGTTTGTAATCAAAATTTTCTTTGATGATGTCTCTTTGTAGTTATTTATTGTCTCTTTGGAGTTGTTTGTTGTCTCTTTGTGGTTTCTTTTTGTCTGTTGTCTTAAGTGTCTCTGCTGATGTCTGTTTGTGGTTCTTTGTTGTTTCTTTTTGTTGTTGTTTTTTGTTTGTATTCTTTATGTGCGCTCCGATGTCTAAGTGTGGTTGTTTTTTGTCTCTTTGTAGTTGTTTGTTGTCTGTATTCTTTAGGGTCTCTGCTAATGTCTGTTTATGGTTGTGCCTCATCTGTTTTTTTTTCTCTTTGTGGTTTCTTAACTTTTTGTGGTTGTTTGTTGTCTCTTTGAAATTGTTTGTTATCTGTAGTCAGACGTATATTTGCTGATTTCAGTTGGTGGTTGTTTATTGTCTCTTCGTATTTGTTGTCTATAGTTTGAAGTTTATTTGCTGATGTCTGTCTGTGGTTGTTTCTGGTCTGTTTATTTCTCTTTTTAGTTTCTTGTCTCTTTGTAGTTGTTTGTTGCCTGTCGTCTGAAATATATTTGCTGATGTCTGTTTGTGGTTCTTGGTTGTCTTTTTGTTGTTGTTTTTGTTTGTATTCTTTATGTTTCCCTGTTGATGTCTGAATGTGGTTGTTTGTTGTCTCTTTGTAGTTGTTTGTTGTCTGTATTCTTTGACATCTCTGCTAATTCCTGTTTATGGATGTGACTAATTGTATTTTCTCTTTGTAGTTTCTTGACTCTTTGTAGTTGTTTGTTGTCTGTTGTCTGAAGTATATTTGTTGATGTCTGTTTGTGATTGTTTGTTGTTTCTTTTTGTCATCTCTTTGTAGTTGTGTCTTGAGTCTTTGTGGTTATTTCTTGTCCGTTTTCCTCAGTGTCTCTGCTGGTTCGTGGGATCGATTGCTGTAATGTTTTTGTCGTCTTTTTGTTGTTGTTTTTTCTCTGTGGTCTTAAGTGTGTCCTTCATTACCTATTTGTGGTTGTTTGTTGAATATGTTTTTCATTGTCTCTTTGTAGTCGCTGTCTGTCGTCCTTTGTTGTCTGAAGTTTTTTATGCATTTGTGGTTGTATGTAGCCTGCAGCTCCTTTGTGTTTATATAGTCCAAAGTTTTTTGGGGGGGTTTTCTGTTAATGTTTTTTGTCTCTTTGTAGTATTGGCTGTTATTTTTTCTTTATTTTTTGTTGTTGTTTTTCTTTGTCATTGCTATTTCCCGGTCTGATGTAGTTGTTTGTGTCGCTGTTATTGTTTTGGCATCCTTTTTGATGTTTTTGTCTATTTTTTATGCTTTTTTTGTTTGTTGTTTTTTGTTTCTCTTTGGTTTTTGTAGTTTTCTGATACATCGGTTGTTTTTTTGGTGTTTTGCATCTGTGTTGTTGTCTCTTTGATTTCTGTAGTTTTTATCGACATCTCACCTATTTGTTTGTTTTTTAACTCTTTATGTTTGTTTCTAATTGATTCATTGAGATTAAATAAGTTGAAAGTTAAGTCGAGTTCAGAAACCACCAGTTTATTTCCATCTTCTTCTTCTTCTTGAGTTGGTTTGAGTTCCTCTTCAGGTCTGTTCTTTCCTGAAATAAATCGCTCACACTTACAAACAGACGTGTGAACAGAAACTTTATGAAGGAGAAGTAAGAAACGAATGTCCTCCTAGTGTGAGATGACTTAAGTGTATTTTGAAGTTCTTGAATGTTTCAGTTCACGTGAGAACATCCTGTGTTACAATGATCACGTTGTTCCTGCTGCAGGCGTCTCGGTGCTGTCGTCCACCTCGATCGTCTCTGCGGTTTTTGTGAGCGTCACCCCAAACCGTCCTGAGTTCCTGACAGGGGAGAGTCTGTCTCTGAGCTGTGGGGGGGTCCAGGACTCGTCCAGGTGGACTCTGAAGAGAGAGGACTACGGAGGGCAGACTGCACAGTGTGGGGGAGGCTTTGGATTCTTTGACGGTTCCTCCTGCCGCCTCTCAGACCTGTTCCCAATCAAAGACTCTGGAGTTTACTGGTGTGAAGACAGAAACGGGCAAAAGAGTGAAGAGCTGAAAATTTACGTGTCAGGTGTGAAAACTCACCTCAAGTTGGTTTCTGTCACTTTGTAGTTTATGTATCTCAGTGAAACCAATTAGTGTCACTCCTTTGTTAGTTGTTCCCTTCAAAGTTGGTGTATTTGTGTGATTTGTATGTGATTTCTTTGTCTTCTTGTCTCTCTTTGGTTCAGATCGTGTGATCCTTGAGATCCCAGCTCTCCCTGTGAACGTCGGAGATGAGGTCACTTTGCGTTGCAGGTCCATGTACAGCTCTTTCAAACTGACAATGCTCAACAGAGTCCAGCCCGATTGGAAAACCTTCCCCACGGAGTTCACCATCCAACATGTCCAGCTCTCAGATGAGGGACAGTACACCTGTAGTGCTCGGAAGTACGACATGGCGATGGCTTCAGCGGGGAGCTGGCTGAGAGTCAGGGGTCAGAACACACTCTACAACTGCTGCTAAATTTGAGTCTGATTTTCACTTTTTAGCAAATTATCAGCCTAAAACAAACACATGAACTGAAAAAAAGGTAAAAAGCCTCCAGTTCCTGTAAATTCTTGCTCTGTCTTGCATGAACTGCAGGTTTGAGATCTCCCCAGAGTGGCTCAATGATATTGAGGTCAGGAGACTGAGATGGCCACTCCAGAACCTTCACTTTATTCTGCTGTGTTTTGGATCATTGTCATGTGTGAACGTCCAAGTATGTCTCATGTGCAGCTTCTGGGCTGATGAGTGTAAATTTTCCTCCAGTATTTTCTGATAACATGCTGCATTCATCCTTCATTCATCAGTTTGGACCAAGTTTCCTGAGCCTTTGTAGCTCACACATCCCCAAAACATCGATGATCCACCTCCGTGTTTCACAGTAGGAATGGTGGACCTTTCATCATAGGCCTTGTTGACTCCTCTCCAAATGGAACAATGTTTATGGTTGTGGACAAAAAGTTCAACTTTGGTCTCATTACTCCAAATGACTTTGTTCTAGAAGTTTTGAGGCTTGTCTCTGTGCTGTTTGGCGTATTGTAAGCAGGGTATTTTGTGGCATTTGTGTAGAAATGTCTTTATTCTGGTGACTCGACCATGCAGCCCATTTTTCTTCAAGTGCCTCCTTATTGTGCATCTTGAAACAGCCAGACCATATTTTTTCAGAGAGTCCTGTGTTTCAGCTGAAGTTATTGTGGGTTTTTCTTTGCATCCAGAAGAATTTTCCTGGCAGTTGAGGCTGAAATTTTTGTTGGCATCCTCAGTTCCTTGGATATCTTTTTTAAATCTGTTTCCTGTTTCATACAGTTGGATTACTTTTTCTTTAGATCTTTTGACAGTTCTTTTTCTTTCCCCATGACTCAGAATCCAGAAATGTCAGTGCAGCACTGGATGAAAGATGCAAGGGTCTTTCATCTGACTATTTATACACACACACTGTTTATAAGCTAATAGATCGCAGGTGAGGATGGTTACCTTTAGTAGACATTCAAACCCGTTTGTGTCGACTTGTGTTCATGTTATCAGGACAAAATCACCAGGGAATAGAAACTTTTTGATAATAACTGTACATGTCCATTCAGACTTTGTGATCTCATCTAACCTCTCTGTTTGCTCCACAGTTCCTCCAACTCCTCCACCCACACGTCCTCCTTCTCCTATCACATCTCTTCCTCCTCCAACTACTCCACCCAGACGTCCTCCCACCCTTCCTCCCACTCTTCCTCCCACTCTTCCTCCCACTCCTACTCCATTGAAGACTCCTGCAGCTCCTCCTCCCCCTCCTTCTCTGCTTGTTGTCAGACTCTTCTGCCACCTAGTGGTCGTTTGCCCTTACTGCATCTGCACCGTCCTGATGCTGACCATCCTCTGCAGCAAGAAGACAGGTAGATAGAACCACTCACACACTGAAACACACAGATAATAAACTTTCACCTTTAATTCTTAACTCCGCCCACAGGAACAAAAACCGTCGTCTCCATGGAGATGAGCAAGCCCGCTGAGGATGTGGCCTATGATGATGTTGCTGCTGATGTCATCACCGAGTATGACCTGAGCGCTGCACAGTAACGACGCCATCACATGACGTTGTGTCCTCTGTGAAGTATTGATGAAACTTTGATTGAATTTCAGGAAAGATGGAATCACAGGTGTCCATCTATTATCCGTCAAAATATCTGCAGAGGGTTTGTACAACGAAAAACATCATAAAAGCTCAATTTCAAGTTAAAAACTGAAGTCTTTTTGTTGTAAGAATAATGTCATGGTGTGGAAAAAAAGTTGTACTAATACAGAGTTAAAGTTTGACAGAATTAAAGTTTGTCATCGTGTGATATGGTGTCATAATGTTACGAAAATTAAACTGAACATAACAAGATTAAAGTTTCAATGTCTTGATATTTAGATTGTATCATAAAAACATTACAAATAAACAAATGAACAAAGAGGAGTGTAAAACAAAAAAGTTATCCCATCTCTCTTCATTTACTTTAAAAGAAAACTCACCCTCTAGTAAGACTCCTGTTCTCATGATAGTGGGTGTGAGTGCTCATGGGAAATGTAGTCTTTATCACAGAAAAACGCAAGCTTTCCTACATCCTACTTTAAGAGACTGAGGTTGCCACTAGGATAAAGTCATAATTGCATTGAAGTCTGAATGTTACAAGTTTCAAGTCTTCATGTTATGCAAGCAAAGATTTAGTGTTAAGTGTAGAAATTTTTTTAATTACATGATCAAAAAGTCGTCATGTCACTTGGATAAATCGTCATATTACAAAAACACAGTGTTATCAGTCAAAGTTCGGTGTAGATGTTCACTCCAGAGTCAGATCCTGTCACACACTCGACTTCTGGTGTTTTGGCTGCGTGTGTCAGACAGGTGGGCGGTGACTCAGACAGGTGGGCGGTGACTGGTTTATTAACATCACACTCCCTCCATTAGCACCTTATTGTCTGACCGCGGTGACCACAGACTGTGGTTTGTGATGTCACATTGCTTCCTGCATCTCCTGGGATGTGATTGGTCGCGTCATGAGGTCAGAACTGTTTAAATATGAGCCCAGCGTTCACTTGGTTATGACAGTTACCGACGTTTTACTGCAGACGAATCAGCCTGACCAGAGACATGAGTGAGTACATGAACTTTTACAGAAGTTGGACCAAAGATGATGAGTTTGTGTCAGTGTTTTGAGCAGAGAATCTGTTTGGAGTCAATATGAGTCTTTGTTGTTTCCCTCCTCTTCCTCAGGGATGATGAAGATTTCTCTGATCTTCTTGTGTTTGCTGAGCCTCAGTCTGAGCATGTCGGTGAGTATAACTCTGAGTTTTTGGAGTTTGTTTATAGTTTGCTCTTAGTTGAAGATTGCTTATTATAAAAGTTGTAGCCTTTAACAGCTTCCTGGTGAAGTTTTACTGCCTTTTCTGATGATATCAATTAGTATTTTCATTATTTTTGCATGTGTTAAGTTAAGTATTTCTTTAATGCCGATTTAGCATTAGACTGTTTCACTGATACATCAGCTCCATTTACAACCTTAATACAAAAAAAGTCATGAAACTGTAAAGAAAAATAATTCTAAAACAGAGTCTGATGGTTTTTAAAGTTTAATTCTAATCAGAAAAGAAGCAAATAAGATGAAAAATGAAAAACCCCATCAAAGATGGATGTGACTCTGTAGTGGAGGTCACCACATCATGTATAGTTGTGACTCTATAGTGGAGGTCACCGCATTGAGTACAGATGTGACTCTGTAGGGGAGGTCACCGCATCATGTATAGTTGTGACTCTGTAGTGGAAGTCACCGCATTGAGTACAGATGTGACTCTGTAGTGGAAGTCACCGCATTGAGTATAGATGTGACTCTGTAGTGGAGGCCCCCGCATTGAGTATAGATGTGACTCTGTAGTGCAGGAGTATACATGAGGCTCTGAAGTGGAGGTCACCGCATTGAGCATAGATGTGACTCTGTAGTGGAGGTCACCGCATTGACCATAGATGTGACTCTGTTGTGGAGGTCACCCCATTGAGTATAGATGTGACTCTATAGTGGAGGTCACCGCATTGAGCATAGATGTGACTCTGTAGTGGAGGTCACCGCATTGANACAGGTAGGAGAGGGGCGCGGCCACTTGTAGCCCCGCCTCCTCACGTGTCTTACCTCCATTTACCCACAATGCTTTGGGAGAGCCGACACTTTTCCAACGGAGAGGAAACTGATGACATCATCATCTGCGTCGACGAGGACTGATGGCGGATCCAACGTGGCGGCTGCTGCTCTCCAGCTGGTTTCAGACTGAATATCAGGGTCATGTGAATAAATATATTTATTATAATAAAAATTATCATAATTATTGATGATGTAATATCATCTCACACACACACACACACACACACACATACACACACAAACACACAGAGGTTTACTTGTCGTTGTTTTTTCTTTCTGAGCACTGACAGAAACACTTTGTAAAACCTATAAAATCATATCTCAATATATTTATTATCCTGTGATACACACACACACACACACACACACTCAAAGACACACAGATCAGAGGAGGCTGTTGGTGATGACTGGCTTGTTGTATAATGAAATAATTAGTTATAAATGAAATTCAATTATTGAAATATTGAAATAAATTCCTTATAAAAGCTGACCCTGTGTTTGATTTTTAATGAAATATCTCTTTTATTTTTCATGTTTCCAAACTGCAGTTCCTAAAGTGTCCACTAGGGTCCGTCCCCAGCAGTGATTCAGTTCCAATAGAGCACCATGTTACATGTTTACAACAGATTTACAAGCAAAGGGAAGAAAGATAAAGGATGTGGCCAATATTTAGACTACTGTCTCTTTAAGATACTTAATCAATTTTGAAGCGAACGTTCCGGAATGTTCCCCCAAAGATCTAAAACCAGAGCAGGACGTTTCTGATTGGTTCGAACAGAGAACCTAGTATCTCCAGTTGTATTATAGGGTTAAACTCAACTACTACCACAGTTGGTTGGTGGCACCTCTTCCTGTAAATAAAACCAGTTCACGCTGTGTAGCACAAATGTGTTACAGATAAAAGTAGCATGTTTGATGTACAAAAATCAGAAGCTGTGGTTTGATTGTGCTTAAAGTTAGGGTAAGGGTTAAGTCTGAGAGCTGCAGAAACAGTTGACAACATGAAGGTTTCCCTGGTGTTTGTGCTGCTGGGTGAGTCCACATTTCATTTATTAACTCATCCATTCATAGTGTCTTTATAAATCTCTGTCTCTTCTAATATTCTGGTTCAAGTTTTTCTGTTTTTGAAGCCTCAAACTCTCGTCTCATTCTCATTTTTGACCACATCTTTAAAGGATCATCTGTCGGAGAGGTTCAACTTCCTGTAGTTGTTTATCGCTTGAATTTTATGTCTCCATTGATGTTTTTTTTAATTTGTCTCTTTGTGGTTGTTTGCTGTATCTGTTTTTTTCTGCTCTTTGTAGTTTTTGTCTGTTTGTAGTGACGAGTGTTTGTGTTTGTTTGTGGTTGTTTGTTGTTTCTTTGTGGCTTTTTCTTGTTTGTTATCTAAATTTTCTTTGATTATGTCTCTTTGTAGTTATTTCTTGTCTCTTCGTAGTTGTTTGCTGTCTGTAGTCTGAAGTGTATTTGATGATGTCTGTTTGTGGTTCTTTGTTGTTTCTTTTTGTTGTTGTTTTTTGTTTGTATTCTTTATGTGCGCTCCGATGTCTAAGTGTGGTTGTTTTTTGTCTCTTTGTAGTTGTTTGTTGTCTGTATTCTTTAGGGTCTCTGCTAATGTCTGTTTATGGTTGTGCCTCATCTGTTTTTTTCTCTTTGTGGTTTCTCAACTTTTTGTGGTTGTTTGTTGTCTCTTTGAAATTGTTTGTTATCTCTAATCAGACGTATATTTGCTGATTTCAGGTGGTGGTTGTTTATTGTCTCTTCGTATTTGTTGTCTATAGTTTGAAGTTTATTTGCTGATGTCTGTTTGTGGTTGTTTCTGGTCTGTTTATTTCTCTTTTTAGTTTCTTGTCTCTTCGTAGTTGTTTGTTGCCTGTCGTCTGAAATATATTTGCTGATGTCTGTTTGTGGTTCTTGGTTGTCTTTTTGTTGTTGTTTTTGTTTGTATTCTTTATGTGTCCCCGTTGATGTCTGAATGTGGTTGTTTGTTGTCTCTTTGTAGTTGTTTGTTGTCTGTATTCTTTGACATCTCTGCTAATTTCTGTTTATGGATGTGACTAATTGTATTTTCTCTTTGTAGTTTCTTGACTCTCTGTAGTTGTTTGTTGTCTGTTTTCTGAAGTATATTTGCTGATGTCTGTTTGTGATTGTTTGTTGTTTCTTTTTGTCATCTCTTTGTAGTTGTGTCTTGAGTCTTTGTGGTTGTTTCTTGTCCGTTTTCCTCAGTGTCTCTGCTGGTTCGTGGGATCGATTGCTGTAATGTTTTTGTCGTCTTTTTGTTGTTGTTTTTTCTCTGTGGTCTTAAGTGTGTCCTTCATTACCTATTTGTGGTTGTTTGTTGAATATGTTTTTCATTGTCTCTTTGTAGTCGCTGTCTGTCGTCCTTTGTTGTCTGAAGTTTTTTATGCATTTGTGGTTGTATGTAGCCTGCAGCTCCTTTGTGTTTATATAGTCCAAAGTTTTTTTGGGGGGGGGGTTCTGTTAATGTTTTTTGTCTCTTTGTAGTATTGGCTGTTATTTTTTCTTTATTTTTTGTTGTTGTTTTTCTTTGTCATTGCTATTTCCCGGTCTGATGTAGTTGTTTGTGTCACTGTTATTGTTTTGGCATCCTTTTTGATGTTTTTGTCTATTTTTTATGCTTATTTTGTTTGTTGTTTTTTGTTTCTCTTTGGTTTTTGTAGTTTTCTGATACATCGGTTGTTTTTTTAGTGTTTTGCATCTGTGTTGTTGTCTCTTTGATTTCTGTAGTTTTTATCGACATCTCACCTGTTTGTTTGTTTTTTAACTCTTTATGTTTGTTTCTAATTGATTCATTGAGATTAAATAAGTTATAAGTTAAGTCGAGTTCAGAAACCACCAGTTTATTTCCATCTTCTTCTTCTTCTTGAGTTGGTTTGAGTTCCTCTTCAGGTCTGTTCTTTCCTGAAATAAATCGCTCACACTTACAAACAGACGTGTGAACAGAAACTTTATGAAGGAGAAGTAAGAAACGAATGTCCTCCTAGTGTGAGATGACTTAAGTGTATTTTGAAGTTCTTGAATGTTTCAGTTCACGTGAGAACATCCTGTGTTACAATGATCACGTTGTTCCTGCTGCAGGCGTCTCGGTGCTGTCGTCCACCTCGATCGTCTCTGCGTTTTTTGTGAGCGTCACCCCAAACCGTCCTGAGTTCTTGAAAGGGGAGAGTCTGTCTCTGAGCTGTGGGGGGGTCCAGCACTCGTCCAGGTGGACTCTGAAGAGAGAGGACTACGGAGGGCAGACTGCACAGTGTGGGGGAGGCTTTGGATTCTTTGACGGTTCCTCCTGCCGCCTCTCAGACCTGTCCCCAATCAAAGACTCTGGAGTTTACTGGTGTGAAGACAGAAACGGGCAAAAGAGTGAAGAGCTGAAAATTTACGTGTCAGGTGTGAAAACTCACCTCAAGTTGGTTTCTGTCACTTTGTAGTTTATGTATCTCAGTGAAACCAATGAGTGTCACTCCTTTGTTAGTTGTTCCCTTCAAAGTTGGTGTATTTGTGTGATTTGTATGTGATTTCTTTGTCTTCTTGTCTCTCTTTGGTTCAGATCGTGTGATCCTTGAGATCCCAGCTCTCCCTGTGAACGTCGGAGATGAGGTCACTTTGCGTTGCAGGTCCATGTACAGCTCTTTCAAACTGACAATGCTCAACAGAGTCCAGCCCGATTGGAAAACCTTCCCCACGGAGTTCACCATCCAACACGTCCAGCTCTCAGATGAGGGACAGTACACCTGTAGTGCTCGGAAGTACGACATGGCGATGGCTTCAGCGGGGAGCTGGCTGAGAGTCAGGGGTCAGAACACACTCTACAACTGCTGCTGAATTTGAGTCTGATTTTCACTTTTTAGCAAATTATCAGCCTAAAACAAACACATGAACTGAAAAAAAGGTAAAAAGCCTCCAGTTCCTGTAAATTCTTGGTCTGTCTTGCATGAACTGCAGGTTTGAGATCTCCCCAGAGTGGCTCAATGATATTGAGGTCAGGAGACTGAGATGGCCACTCCAGAACCTTCACTTTATTCTGCTGTAGCCAATGGCAGATCCACTCGGCCAAGTACGTCTCATGTTCAGCTTCTGGGCTGATGAGTGTAAATTTTCCTCCAGTATTTTCTGATAACATGCTGCATTCATCCTTCATCAGTTTGGACCAAGTTTCCTGAGCCTTTGTAGCTCACACATCCCCAAAACATCAGTGATCCACCTCCGTGTTTCACAGTAGGAATGGTGGACCTTTCATCATAGGCCTTGTTGACTCCTCTCCAAATGTAACAATGTTCATGGTTGTGGCCAAAAAGTTCAACTTTGGTCTCATTACTCCAAATGACTTTGTTCTAGAAGTTTTGAGGTTTGTCTCTGTGCTGTTTGGCGTGTTGTAAGCAGGGTATTTTGTGGCATTTGTGTAGAAATGTCTTTCTTCTGGTGACTTGACCATGCAGCCCATTTTTCTTCAAGTGCCTCCTTATTGTGCATCTTGAAACAGCCAGACCGTATTTTTTCAGAGAGTCCTGTGTTTCAGCTGAAGTTATTGTGGGTTTTTCTTTGCATCCAGAAGAATTTTCCTGGCAGTTGAGGCTGAAATTTTTGTTGGATTCCCCATAAGCAGAGTTTGAACTCTGCTTATTGGCATCCTCAGTTCCTTGGATATCTTTTTTAAATCTGTTTCCTGTTTCATACAGTTGGATTACTTTTTCTTTAGCTCCTTTGACAATTCTTTTTCTTTCCCCATGACTCAGAATCCAGAAATGTCAGTGCAGCACTGGATGAAAGATGCAAGGGTCTTTCATCTGACTATTTATACACACACACACACACACACACACACTGTTTATAAGCTAATAGATCGCAGGTGAGGATGGCTACCTTTAGTAGACATTCAAACCCGTTTGTGTCGACTTGTGTTCATGTTATCAGGACAAAATCACCAGGGAATAGAAACTTTTTGATAATAACTGTACATGTCCATTCAGACTTTGTGATCTCATCTAACCTCTCTGTTTGCTCCACAGTTCCTCCAACTCCTCCACCCACACGTCCTCCTTCTCCTACCACATCTCTTCCTCCTCCAACTACTCCACCCAGACGTCCTCCTTCTCCTACCACATCTCTTCCTCCTCCAACTACTCCACCCAGACGTCCTCCCACCCTTCCTCCCACTCTTCCTCCCACTCTTCCTCCCACTCCTACTCCATTGAAGACTCCTGCAGCTCCTCCTCCCCCTCCTTCTCTGCTTGTTGTCAGACTCTTCTGCCACCTAGTGGTCGTTTGCCCTTACTGCATCTGCACCGTCCTGATGCTGACCATCCTCTGCAGCAAGAAGACAGGTAGATAGAACCACTCACACACTGAAACACGCAGATAATAAACTTTCACCTTTAATTCTTAACTCCGCCCACAGGAACAAAAACCGTCGTCTCCATGGAGATGAGCAAGCCCGCTGAGGATGTGGCCTATGATGATGTTGCTGCTGATGTCATCACCGAGTATGACCTGAGCGCTGCACAGTAACGACGCCATCACATGACGTTGTGTCCTCTGTGAAGTATTGATGAAACTTTGATTGAATTTCAGGAAAGATGGAATCACATGTGTCCATCTATTATCCGTCAAAATATCTGCAGAGGGTTTGTACAACCAAAAACAACATAAAAGCTCAATTTAAAGTTTAAAACTGAAGTCGTTTTGTTGTGAGAATAATGTCATGGTGTGGAAAAAAAGTTGTACTAATACAGAGTTAAAGTTTGACAGAATTAAAGTTTGTCATCGTGTGATATGGTGTCATAATGTTACGAAAATTAAACTGAACATAACAAGATTAAAGTTTCAATGTCTTGATATTTAGATTGTATCATAAAAACATTACAAATAAACAAATGAACAAAGAGGAGTGTAAAACAAAAAAGTTATCCCATCTCTCTTCATTTACTTTAAAAGAAAACTTACCCTTTAGTAAGACTCCTGTTCTCATGATAGTGGGTGCGAGTGCTCATGGGAAATGTAGTCTTTATCACAGAAAAACGCAAGCTTTTCCTACATCCTACTTTAAGAGATTGAGGTTGCCACTAGGATAAAGTCATAATTGCATTGAAGTCTGAATGTTACAAGTTTCAAGTCTTCATGTTATGCAAGCAAAGATTTAGTGTTTAGTGTAGAAATTTTTTTAATTACATGATCAAAAAGTCGTCATGTCACTTGGATAAATCGTCATATTACAAAAACACAGTGTTATCAGTCAAAGTTCGGTGTAGATGTTCACTCCAGAGTCAGATCCTGTCACACACTCGACTTCTGGTGTTTTGGCTGCGTGTGTCAGACAGGTGGGCGGTGACTCAGACAGGTGGGCGGTGACTGGTTTATTAACATCACACTCCCTCCATTAGCACCTTATTGTCTGACCGCAGTGACCACAGATTGTGGTTTGTGATGTCACACTGCTTCCTGCATCTCCTGGGATGTGATTGGTCGCTTCATGAGGTCAGAACTGTTTAAATATGAGCCCAGCGTTTACTTGGTTATGACAGTTACCGACGTTTTACTGCAGACGTATCAGCCTGACCAGAGACATGAGTGAGTACATGAACTTTTACAGAAGCTGGACCAAAGATGATGAGTTTGTGTCAGTGTTTTGAGCAGAGAATCTGTTTGGAGTCAATATGAGTCTTTGTTGTTTCCCTTCTCTTTTTCAGGGATGATGAAGATTTCTCTGATCTTCTTGTGTTTGCTGAGCCTCAGTCTGAGCATGTCGGTGAGTATAACTCTGAGTTTTTGGAGTTTGTTTATAGTTTGCTCTTAGTTGAAGATTGCTTATCATAAAAAGTTGTAGCCTTTAACAGCTTCCTGGTGAAGTTTTACTGGCTTTTCTGATGATATCAATTAGTATTTTCATTATTTTTGCATGTGTTAAGTATTTCTTTAATGCCGATTTAGCATTAGAGTGTTTCACTGATACATCAGCTCCATTTACAACCTTAATACAAAAAAAGTCATGAAACTGTAAAGAAAAATAATTCTAAAACAGAGTCTGATGGTTTTTAAAGTTTAATTCTAATCAGAAAAGAAGCAAATAAGATGAAAAATGAAAAACCCCATCAAAGATGGATGTGACTCTGTAGTGGAGGTCACCACATCATGTATAGTTGTGACTCTGTAGTGGAGGTCACCGCATTGAGTACAGATGTGACTCTGTAGTGGAGGTCACCGCATTGAGTATAGATGTGACTCTGTAGTGGAGGTCACCGCATTGAGTATAGATGTGACTCTATAGTGGAGGTCACCGCATTGAGTATAGATGTGACTCTGTAGTGGAGGTCACCGCATTGAGTATAGATGTGACTCTGTAGTGGAGGTCACCGCATTGAGTANCAATTAGTATTTTCATTATTTTTGCATGTGTTAAGTTAAGTATTTCTTTAATGCCGATTTAGCATTAGACTGTTTCACTGATACATCAGCTCCATTTACAACCTTAATACAAAAAAAGTCATGAAACTGTAAAGAAAAATAATTCTAAAACAGAGTCTGATGGTTTTTAAAGTTTAATTCTAATCAGAAAAGAAGCAAATAAGATGAAAAATGAAAAACCCCATCAAAGATGGATGTGACTCTGTAGTGGAGGTCACCACATCATGTATAGTTGTGACTCTATAGTGGAGGTCACCGCATTGAGTACAGATGTGACTCTGTAGGGGAGGTCACCGCATCATGTATAGTTGTGACTCTGTAGTGGAAGTCACCGCATTGAGTACAGATGTGACTCTGTAGTGGAAGTCACCGCATTGAGTATAGATGTGACTCTGTAGTGGAGGCCCCCGCATTGAGTATAGATGTGACTCTGTAGTGCAGGAGTATACATGAGGCTCTGAAGTGGAGGTCACCGCATTGAGCATAGATGTGACTCTGTAGTGGAGGTCACCGCATTGAGTATAGATGTGACTCTGTAGTGGAGGTCACCGCATTGAGTATAGATGTGACTCTGTAGTGGAGGTCACCGCATTGAGTATAGATGTGACTCTGTAGTGGAGGTCACCGCAGTGAGTATAGATGTGACTCTGTAGTGGAGGTCACCGCATTGAGCATAGATGTGACTCTGTAGTGGAGGTCACCGCATTGAGTATAGATGTGATTCTGTAGTGGAGGTCACCGCAGTGAGTGTAGATGTGACTCTGTAGTGGGGGTCATCGCCGTATATAAGTCAAACAGCAAAAGTCACCATTTCATTAAACTGACATGACTCTGTAGTGGAAGTCACCCCATTTTCTAAGAGATATAACTCTTTAGGGGGAGTCACCACGTTATGACCTGAAGTGACTCTGTAGTGGAAGTCACTGCATTAAGCACAGAACTNTCTGTAGTGGAGGTCACCGCATTGAGTACAGATGTGACTCTGTAGTGGAGGTCACCGCATTGAGCATAGATGTTGAGTATAGATGTGACTCTGTAGTGGAGGTCACCGATTTGAGTATAGATGTGACTCTGTAGTGGAGGTCACCGCGTTGAGTATAGATGTGACTCTGTAGTGGAGGTCACCACATTGAGTATAGATGGGACTCTATAGTGGAGGTCACCACATTGAGTATAGATGTGACTCTGTAGTGGAGGAGTATGCATGAGACTCTGAAGTGGAGGTCACCGCATTGAGTATAGATGCGACTCTATAGTGGAGGTCAGCGCATTAAGTATAGATGTGACTCTGTAGTGGAGGTCACCGCATTGAGTATAGATGTGACTCTGTAGTGGAGGTCACCGCATTGAGCATAGATGTGACTCTGTAGTGGAGGTCATAGCCGTATATAAGTCAAACAGCAAAAGTCACCATTTCATTAAACTGACATGACTCTGTAGTGGAAGTCACCCCATTTTGAAGAGATGTAACTCTTTAGGGGGAGTCACCACGTTATGACCTGAAGTTACTCTGTAGTGGAAGTCACTGCATTAAGCACAGAACTGGGTCCTTCAGTTAAAAAGTGTTTCCTCTCCTGACAGTTTCAGATCACTTGACCTCCTCCTGCTCCTCTTTACTCACAGATCCACAAAAGAAGAGTGACGAGGTCGGACAGCTCCGAGGGAGAAGAGGAGGTCAGTGCTTCTCCTTTTCTCCTTTTCTCTTTTCCTCCTCACTAACCTGAGCTAAACTAACAGACTGTTTCTTTACAGAGCAACTCCACTGAAAACAGTGATGAAGAGGAGGAGCAGCAGATAGAAAAGGAGGGAGGAGAAAAGGAAGAGCAGAGAGGAGGAGATGAACAAAAAGATTCTCAGGAGAAGGAGAAGGAGGAAGAGGATGGGGGAGGAGAGGAGGAGGAGGGAGAAGACAAGGGTGCGGTGAGAGAGAGGGAGGAGGACGAAGATGAGAAGGATAGAGAAGAAGATGAGGAGGAGGAGGAGGTGGATGGAGAAGAGGAGGAAGAGAAAGAAGAAAATGAGGGGGAGGAAAATGCAGAGGGGAGTGAGGAAGAGGAGAATGATGAAGAACAGGGAGAAAGAGGAGATAGTGAAGAAGAAGGGGAGGAGGAGAGTGAGGGTGATGAAGACAAGGGAGAAAAAGAAGATAGTGGAGAAGATGACGAGGAGGAGGAGGAGAAGGAAGAGGAGGAGGAGGGTGGGGAGACTGGAAGAGAAGAGGGTGAGACAGGAGAACCTGGGACAGGAGGAGAGGAGCCAGTGGGAGAGACAGGAGGAGTAGTTGGAGGAGGTGAAACAGGAGAAGAGGTAGGAGGAGGAGTGACAGAAGGAGGAGTGACAGAAGGAGGTGAGACAGAAGGAGGAGTGACAGAAGGAGGTGTGACAGAAGGAGGAGTGACAGAAGGAGGTGTGACAGAAGGAGGAGTGACAGAAGGAGGTGTGACTGGGGGAGGAGTGACAGAAGGAGGTGAGAGTCTTCCTCCACTCTGTCTTCCTCCTCACTGTGGGGGAGGAGTGACTGGGGGAGGAGTGACAGAAGGAGGTGAGACAGAAGGAGGTGAGACAGAAGGAGGTGTGACAGAAGGAGGAGTGACAGAAGGAGGTGTGACAGAAGGAGGAGTGACAGAAGGAGGAGTGACAGGGGGAACTGTTGGAGGAGGTGAAACCGGAGAAGCTACAGAAGAAGGAGTGAATGTAGGAGAGATAGGAGGAGAAGTGACAGAAGGAGGTGCAACAGAAGGAGGAGTGACATTTGGAGCAGAGACTTTCGGAGGAGTGACAGCACCTCCTGCTGTTGATAGATGGGAGAGCGTGTCTGTTCAGGTGAGACCTTAATAAAAAAAAACTTAAATGATCAAAACCACGAAGAATCTAGTGAAAAGAAAAATCTGTGTTTCCATGGAAACACTGAGAAACCTAAATAACTGTAGTATACATGCCAGGCCTGTAGTTGGCGATCTAACTGTAGGAGCCGTTTACACAACAACAGTTTAGAGGCTAAAGTAGAAATGAGCTGATTATGTGGCGTTAATATTAAACTCGTCTTCGCAGGTTGCAGAAATGGAGCCACTGAAAATACCGGCTTGCCATTTACACAGCAACGGTGAAACGTCATTTCAGAAAAATGCCACTCTGAAGGCCATTTTCTAAAGTTTGCGTAGAAGGTCGGCTTAAACGCTGTTTTTGTGTAAACGAACGCCCAAAATGCAACGAAACTAATACGTTTCATTCGTCCAAGTCAAAGTTGATTCACTCGAAGAGTTTAAGTTAAGTGTTTGAATAACAAATCTGCCACAGCGCCCTCCAGTGGACAGTTAATGCAATAATATTACAGTGACATGAATTTCTCTTTCTTTCAGGTCACATGACACCACAGAACCAATCAGATGAGAGGATTCACCTCAGTGGATGACTTGATCCATTTTCTGTTTTCAAGTGTTTTAAGAGTCTTTCAGATTTCTGTAACTTCCTGTTTGGAAAATCTTTCAAAATAAAAGCCTGTTCATGAAAACACTGATCTTTTTCTGGCTGTTTCACTTTCGTGTTTTCCCAATAACTGACACTTCACTTACACGACGTCTATCTATCTATCATATGTAATTTTTCCTCTGAGAGCTCAGGCGTGGTCATGTGACCTGAGAGTGGCAAGGTGATCAGGTGTTTCAAGGTTAAACTGAACTATTCTCTCTTTTTTCTGCTTGTATAACATGTATCTCACTTACACTTTAATCAAAACCAGCTGCACAGGAAACACCTACCAAATTTAAAGAGTCTGGCTGCCAGCTCGTTACAGGGCTTTAACGAGACTTTGCTTCACTTTTATTGCTAATGATGTCACTTCCTGTCTCAGTGAACCACAGAGGTTAAAGAAACCAGAACAGACAGAAAATAAATCTTGAAATGATTTATTAACAGTCCAGATTCACAGTGCTGTGTGTGAGTGTGTGTGTGTGTGTGTTGGTTATCTCTGTGTGTATGTGCGTGTGTTGTGTATGTCCCTGCTCAGGCCGTGGGCGGCGCCCTGCAGCGTCCAGGTGAAGAAGGCGAGCTGTCGTCGAAACTGTTTCTCATTGAATCTTTCTGGGTCAGACGTCAACAAGGCCAGGTGCTCAGTGAGCGCGCTCAGAGTGTGGTTACCACGACCGTGGATCACGTGACGGAACGGCGTCTCCACCACTGACACATACTGGGACAGGAAGTAGTATTCCACCTAAGAGCGGACACAGGAACTAATTGTTTTAATGCTATTGAACTCTTAAGGCGAGGTTATCTCCATTGTCCTTTCAGAATAAAAGTCCACTACTCACTGCAGAATTAGAGGAAAAAAACATCAAAACACCAGAAAAGTTGGAAATCAAATAATACCCATCCACTAACAATAGCTGTTGTTCGCTGTTTAAACTGTTAAAGCCTCATAAATGTGTTGTGTTGGTAAGTAGCATTAGCAGAAGTGTTTTATATAGGAAGCATTGTTATCTGTGTTTAGTGTTAGCAGTGTTTGTAACCTCATGGTGTAAAGATAACAGTATTAGCAGTTGTGTTAGCAGTATCTAATGTTAGCAGTGTCTGTAACTTCCTGATTTCATGTTAACAGTTAAAGTTAGCTCATTAAAGTTAGTACTGTTTTTACCCCAACAATGTAAAAGTGTTGGAATTGCTTAATAGTAGTAACAGTGTTGGCAGTGTTTACAGTTAGCAGTTATTAGCAGCCTTCAATGTTAGCAGTCTTTTAGGGTGACCATACGTCCTCTTTTAAGAGCCTGTCCGGTCGGGGTTTATAAAGTCCTTCAAATGTCCGGGTTTTTGATCTTGCCTTGTTTGAGCACGTCACAGACCAGTGTATTTATCATTCACGTTGAGTGGTTCCTTTAGAAACACGCTCTGAGAGGTGGAGTTTGAGCCGAACCCCGGAACATGTATTCATTCATTCACAAATCAGTACAGAGGCGCTCCACTCTCACTCAATCACTCGCAGGCTGACAGGCAGGTAGGCACAAGGCCAGAGAACACTCGAACAGAAAGAAAATGCCGAAACGCAAATGTCATTTCACTGATGACATGCGAAAAAAGTGGGAGGCAGAATGTACAGTCTGCAAAGCTGGAACTTATGTCTCTGTGGCTAATAATGGTTCCAACGATCTGCAAGCCCATATCACCACAACAAAACATTGAAGAATAGGCTACCTCTCTTTTTTCTTTTTGTTTAATATTTTGAGGCTCTATTTCTATTTTTACGTAATTGATAATTGGGAGGTTATTTTGAAGAATGGTTCCCTACCTCACTTTTCCTAACTAAGGTGTAAGTGTCAGACTTTTTTTTTTTTTTTTTTAAGATATTTTTGGGGCTTTTCTGCCTTTAATCAGATAGGGGAGGACAGTGAATAGAGCAGGAAACGGGGTGAGAGAGTGGGGAGTGACATGCAGGAAACAGGCCACAGGCGGGAATCGAACCCGGGTCACCCGCTCGAGGGCAAGCCTCATGGTGGGCAGCCATATCCACTAGGCCATCTGCACCCCAAGTGTCAGACTTAAGAGAGGTGATTATTTCTTATTTTGTTAAACATCTGAATACTTGTGTTCCTACAGAACTGTTTTGGGCTATTTCTCAGTATATCCAGGTAAAGTGTTCTTTTCTGGGGAATTCAGAATATTTGTTTAACTGAGTTAGAAGCACAGAAAGCCCCCTGACCCATGCAAAACCCCTAAAAATGTGTGTGTGGGGGGGGGGTCCTCTTTTCAGAGAAACAGAATATGGTCACCCTAAGTCTTTGCACTCTCATAATATCAAGCTAACATCATTACCGGTTTACTTAGCAGTGTTTATACCTTCTTGATTTAATTCTAACAGTACAAGTAATTTTTTTAGCTGTTTGACAGTAGCAACAGTGTTATTAGTGTTTAAAGTCAGCAGTTGTTTTAACAGCATTTAAAGTTAGAAATGTTTTTACCCCTTCAATGTAAAGCTAACAGTAAAAGCGTTAGGAGTAGCTGTGTTTAGCATTACCCTAAAAACAAAGCTAGTAGTATTAGCAGTAGTGTCAGCTGTGTTTGTACCCTAACAATGTGAATGTAGCAGTGTCAGCGGTTTCTGATGTTAGCTGTCTTGTTGGCGGTGTCCGTACCCTCATGATGTGGTTGTTGTAGGAGCGGGCGGTGGTCGGGTCGTGCATGTCGCTGTAGTCGATGGCTCTTTGCAGCGTCTCAGCAGCTCGACTGTAATCACCTCTGGCACTGAAAACCCACTGAGGTGACAAACCTCTGGACTGGACACAGAAAGAAACTCTGTTAAAAATAATGCAGTTTTTAAAAAAATCATACTTTATACCAACTCTGACAACTAAAGTTTAACCAGATCTGAAGACAGGACATCATAGCCGTTGAAGACCTGGCGTCCACATATGTGAACATTACATTTCTGCCTCTCAGACCCATGAAACTTCGTTTTTTAAAAGTTCCATCTATTAGCCACATATAGAGACACTTCTCATGTCATCTTTTGGTGATAACACAACTTTACACCCATTTCAGTGAGGAAAAAAAGTGTAGTTATGTCCAAAAACACTTATAACTAACCAATAGCTATCTAATAACACTAAAAACACAACTTCCCAAGCAAAGACCAAGTTAAGTCTATGCTTATTAGGTCGTACTGATCCCAAATAGCAAGTAGAAATAAAAAATGCACACCAGAAAAGAGCCCGAGTCATAAGAGGATAGTAAAGATGTTTGTAACTATTACAGTTATTTCTTAACATATGATATTTGATACATGCATTGCAAAGACCTTTATCTCGTCAACATTGTAGATGTTTTGTTTAAAAACCTGTTAAAAATACTTTAATACTTTAAAACTCTTTTTTTGAATAAGTGGTCTTGCATCAAGCGAATACATATTTACTAAAAACCTTTAATAAAATTGTTGGCAAAAGTGCCCAATGTCTCGGATGCGATACAAGAAATAATTCATAACTGAAATGAAACAATATTTTTTTGTGGGTTCTGTTAAAAGGGTTAATAAACATCTCAGTTCCAAAAATTTGAATTTTTGCACTATTTTTTGACGGGTCAGGCATTACAGGGTTAAGTTACGTCACAGTTGTAATAGAAGTCAGTGAGCAACTTTTGTACCTGCAGCTCTGCAGAGTGTTTGTTGAGCTGCGCGCTGAACTGCAAGACCGTCTGAGCGTAGGAAGTGATGCGTAGCGGCAGAATGCGGTCGTGGGCCAATCGCAGCACCATCTCCCCAACCAGCTCCCCTAAGCTCCGCCCCGTCATCCCAAGACGACCGCCCAGCACTTCCTGTAGGCGGGAGGCGGTGTCCATCGGTGTGTTGACGAACGGGTAAGTTCGCTCCTGAAGAAACACGCACATCAACCTGAGATGGAGACACCTGTGCCTGATGACATCACATGGCAGCAGGAATGTGTGAGTGTGAATGTGTTCGTCACCTTGGCAAACCTGAGCTCCACAGCTGGTACTCCTGCAAACGCCGTGAAGCTGTACGCTCCGCTGTTCAGGTAGAGCGGCTTCATGCTGCAGAGACAAACAGAAGTGATCTGGTCAGCAGGGGGAGCTCTAAGTGCTTCGGGAACATTTGTTTGTCACTCACATCCTCCAGCTGCCTCCCTCTCTCTCAGCCTGACTGTAGATGGTCTGACCTGCGTGTTTCGGATGCTCCACCTGTCGGCCAAGCACCGCATGCTTTAATATCTAACACAACAGGAAGTGACATCACTGATTATAAAGCCGCGTCACAGCAACAGGTAGACATTCACCTGTCTGATGGCAGCCTCGATCAGGTCGATCAGGAGAGGACTGCCGCTGGCAGACAGGACGTCATCACCTGTAAACAAACGCAGAATGATACACAGGTGTTTATGTCACATTGCGCCTGATTGGCTGAATGAAATCTGCTGTGATTGGCTGACAGCTTTGTTACCCATGATGGCTTGATCCAGGCTGAAGTAAGCAACAGCCTTCAGGTGGAGCATGGACAGGTAACTCTGAACAATAAAGGTCAAGGGTCACTGTGCTATCACAAAAAAAAATACAACGTGGTTCTTCTTCTGTGGTGTTAAATTTTCTCTGTTCTCTGATTGGACGAACCTCCAGCCACTCAGTCGCACCAACGTTTCCGAAATCTCCAGCATCCCAACTGACAAAAAGCAAACTGCGTCTTGGACTGAAACCTGCACACACAATAGTTTCATTAGTTCCTGGCACTGTTATCAACAGGGATGGGTATCAAGTACTGGCTCCTATAAAGAATCATTAAAAAATGGTTAAATCCATTGATATCCTAGGCGTTTAATCTTAATGATTCCCTTGACCTCTTCACAGTACGATGGAGCAAACAAACCTTATATCGACTGTTCTGTCCCAGCTTAGCAGATAAATGACACTTTCCTGTACGTTGTACGTTACTCAACCCTACAACCTATTTAAAACAAAAGGTTATACATCTCGTAATGTACCAAAGACAATATAGAAAACATAGCTTGATGCTATTGTTTATGGAAAATTGCATTCATGCGCTAGCGGTCAGCACACATCGATATAACTTTGGCTTCAAAAACAGAATTTTAACATGGAAACAAATCCCGATAACTTTTTTGCTAACAATACTTCAAACCCAAAAATGTCAAAACACTAACATGTTAATGCCTTCCCAAAAAAGGAATTGCAGACTCGTGGCTGGCTTTAGCATAACTACGGCAAGCTCAAGGTTCCAAACAACTCAAAGCATTGTATGGTGACCAATTTCAGTTAATAATGTCTATGTCGCCTAATGTGCAGTTTTCACTTATTTTTATTTATTTACATACAGAGATATCTAAATCCATCGACCAATTTCATATTTATTTACTTATAAACTCAATAAAATGTTACTGACAGAAAACGTGTAATGCCTAAAATTTGTATACATAAGGAATTCATAAGGGAGTTGATACAGAATCAGAACGATAAGCAGAATCAAGAAGGGCATTGGTATCAATAAAGTCTTATCAATACACATCCCCAGTTATGTGACTACATGACAGGTGTCGAGCACAGGTGAGTCTTACCGTTCTTCACCATGGCGGTGAATGTCCGAGCCAGCTCCAGAAGGATCGCCGTTCCCACTCCAGACTTAACGGCCCCCGGACTGAGCGAGTCCCTCTGAGCTCCCAGGATAATGTACTGGTCTGTCAGAGGGACTGAGGTTATTATTGGCCTCTGACGGATCATGTGACCATGTCTCTGAGATCAGGTGATACCTGGTTCCACTCGACCTTCCAGAGAAGAGAAGATGTTGTTGAGCAGGACGGGCGTCATCACGTTGTGGACGGACATCTTGACACGGCGTCCAGAGCTGAACTCTGGACCAACCACGCAGCGGACGTAAGGCAGTCGGATCCACCATGATGGAGGACAGGACGGTCCTGATAGCCGGCTGAGACAAAGGGATACGCCGTGAGGTCACAAAACACCTGGACAGGTGACCAGGGGCGGGGCTTACCTGAGCAGCTTGGACGCGACAGTGGCACTGATTGGCAGAGCTGGAATGGTTGGAAGGCCGGACGACTTGGTGGGAGGGAACTGGGTGTGATTGAAGGAAGGGAACCCAGGGGTGAAGGGGTCACCTGATCCCAAGTGGACCTGTGATTGGATAAAACAAAGGTGACACTGATTGGTCAAAAGCAGCAGAATCCAGAAGACTATGTGTTTGTGTGAGTGTGTTTGTCCGTTACATGTTCAGATACAGCAGTGTGCGTGCTCAGTCCAAGGCGTCGAGGGTCTTGCGGCAGGTCAGCAGGGTCAGGGTAGATCAAAACTCCGCCAGCACCGTAACTCTCAGCCAACCAGACCTTCTCAGCAAAACTGACCCCGCCCCCTACACGTATCACCACCACATTGCCATCGATAGAAACGCCAGCACTCTTCAGCCATTTGAAATCTTGAGGACGTCCGTAGTTTGCGTAGACCATGCCCCCCTGTAGAGAGACAGGTCAGGACACCTGGGAGGATCGTCATGGTAACATACACTACCAAAAAGTGTTGCCACCAATAAAAGGTCTCTTATATTTGGTTGGACCACTTTAAGCTTTGATTACATTCACTGTGACATTGTTTCGATAAGCTTCTGCAATGTCACAAGATTTATTTCCATCCAGTGTTGCTTAAATTTATCACCAAGATCTTGTATTGATGATGGTAGAGTCTGACCGCTGCACAAAGTCTTCTCCAGAACATCCCAAAGATTCTCAATGGGGTTAAGGTCTGGACTCTGTGGTGGCCAATCCATGTGTTAAAAAGATTTCTCAAGCTCCCTGAACCACTCGTTCACAATTTCAGCCCCATGAATCCTGATATTGTCATCTTGGAATATGCCCGTGTCATTAGGGAAGAAAAAAATCCATTGATGGAATAACCTGCTTATTCAGTATATTCAGGTAGTCAGCTGACCTCATTCTTTGGGAACATAAAGCCGCTGAACCTGAGCAACTACAGCAACCCCAGATCATAGCATTGCTCATACAGGCTTGTACAGTAGGCACTAGGCATGATGGGTGCATCACTTCACCTGCCTCTCTTCTTACCCTGATGCGCCCATCACTCTGGAACAGGGTAAATCTGGACTCATCAGACCACATGACCTTCTTCTATTCCTCCAGAGTCCAATCTTTATGCTCCCTAACAAACTGAAGACTTTTTTTCCAGGTAGCCTCACTGATTAGTGGTTTTCTTAAGGCTACACAGCTGTTCAAATTCAATCCTTTGAGTTCTCTTTTGCATGGTGCGTGTGGAAATGCTCTTACTTTCACTGTTCAACATACTCCTGAGTTCTACTTTTGTTTTTCTGCCATTTGATTTGGCCAAATGTTGTGGTTGTGAGTTTTCCAACCACGTTTCTTCCTGGAAGATGAAGGTTCCCCACCATCCATCCAGTTTTTAATAATGCGTTGGACAGCTCTTAAATCAATTTTTCTAGTTTCTGCAATCTCCTTAGATGTTTTCTCTGCTTGGTGCCAATGATTTGACTCTTCTTACACAAACTGTCATCTTCTCCATGACCACATTATGCGTCTTTCTCCATGGTTGTTTAAGAAATGAGAAGTTTTTGCTTAGTTAAATCCAGGTGGCGACATTTTTTGGCAGTGCATAACCAGCATGTCTTTCTCACCGTGATGCTTCCTGAGGCGCTGTACGGGCAGAAATCAGACGGGTTCAGAGGGATCTGCTCTGAAATTTGTCCTGAAGAGTCCACCAGCCACAAAGAGCTTCTCTGAGACCTGCAGGACAACAGGAAGACAAACAGGTGACAGGTGCGTCTACTGTCATTACGCTCTAAAACACTCACGGCCCCCTGCCTACCTGTCCGGGAACTGCAGCGTGGCGTACAAAGACTCCGCCCAGGTGTGATCCATTTTCAGGTTTTTGAAGCGTCCCAGGATCTCTGAAGCCAAAGACGTCCCCTCAGAGGAACCAGGAGGGTGACTCGTCCGACTGACTCGGCTGATTGGACGAACAGAACCACAGGATTAACAGGACGGACTCGTGTATCGAGAACCGAATCCTGTGGCGTCTGGAATCACCTGACTGTGTTGAAGATATCTTCATCCTGCAGCAGCCTCTTCATCATCACCCTCAGATGCCCCAGGTAAAGCCCCGCCCCTCCTTCAGTAGGTGATTTAGCCCCACTTCCTGGATGACCATCCTCTTGTTCTTCCTCTTCGGAATAATGGAACCGCCCACTAAAGAGTACGTAGGCCAATAAGAATGCTGCAAGATATAGACCACGCCCACATAAACCATAAGAAACCATCCAACTCATCAGTGTGATTCTTGATGTGTGAGTGTGTATTTACCTGATGTGAAGATAACGACTCCGACGACACATAATAACACACGGGTTTTGCATTTTCCATAGCGCTTCTCTTGCATCAACACTGTGATGTCACTGCTAAGCCCCGCCTCCGCTTCCTCCTCTGCCTCTGATGTCACAAACCTCAGCTCCACCCTGCTGGCTCCTCCCCCGTCCTCACTCTCGTCAGACAGTGAACGTCGAAGCGACACTGAAGTGGACTGGAGAGACAGAGGAGAAAGAGGCAGAAAGGTGTCAAGTTCGTCACAGGTAAGAAGGGGCGGAGCCTGTCATGTCGTTCACCTGTTTCACCTGTCGCAGTCGAGTCCTGAAGGTTTGCATGTTGATCAGAGATGGTTTTAAAGAGGTTGCCACTGCAGCTTCCTTAAAGAGAACACAGAACCATTAAAGCGCCCCCTGCTGCTGACTTTTTGTGGTTTCACTCCTAAGCCCCGCCCCCTCATTTAAACAGATGAGACATGGGTCAAACTGTACAATCTTATTACAGGTGTTTTTTAAAACATCATTTCTGTTAGAACTTTTGAGGCTTGAGGCTTCAAAAAAATGCAAACAAGGCAGTGACTTCTGGAAAAAAAATAAAAATACTGTGCTACACCACCACACCACTAGAGGGCAGTAAGCCTGAAACAACAGCAGAGTCTTGAACTCACCTGTTTCTTTTACATTCAGTTTATCTGCAGCTTATTTCCACGTCATCAAAACTTTTAAACATGTTGTTTCACCTGATACAAAGAATCATTTATCTTTGAGTTTAAAAAATGACGGTAAAAAGAAAGTTTTGGTCTCTACTCTCAGACCTGACACTCTTAAATGTAACTCACTCTGAATCTGCTCCGCTCCACATCAGCTGATCAACCAGCTCCCTGTGATTGGTTCACGTGAGGGTCAGAGGTCAGTGTGTGTTTGATCTGCTTTACTTTATTAACAGTGGGCAAACACACACATACACACACATACACTCTTACATCACATGTTGTTTCTGTCTGAAACAGGTCAGAACATCAGAGCAAAAGATCACATGATCAAAACAGCCAATCCTCTGTTTTGTTTTGTTTTTTACTCTGGAAAGTCTGTCACTTTGAAATCAAACCAACTCCCTCTAGATTTCTAAAAAAACTTTGTCTTAATGTGAGTCAAAGATGGTGCTTTAAACTCTGTTAGTGTGAGGTCTGTTGCTTAATTTGTCTGTGTGAAAATAATGATTTTCTCTAAAAATGTTTAATCTGTGGAGGTGAAGGTGCAGAGATGAACCACTAGAGGGCAGCGTGACCTTTTATATCACACAGGTGCTGCTAAAGGTGTCAGGCTGTTCACGTCATCACCATGAAAATATATCAACACTGGCATCAGAGGGACAAACATTTAACCTGTTGGTATAAATATGTTTTTAAAATAGAGAATAACTATAAACTGTTGGCTGAGCTCAAAATTGTTGTGTTAAAATGTTAATTTATTTTGTAGTAAAACCTCAAAATATTTTAATCAAATTCAATATATATACTCAATTGTTTATACTGTAACATTGCAGTGGTTTCCCAAATTTCTTCAATATGAAAACCCTTAAATAATATCAACTCTAAATTTATAGAACCTCAAAATAATCATAATTTAATAAATAAAAACACTTTGACAAGAATACCATTTTGATAAATAGCAGATGAATATACAATATGGCCATTAAAATTTGAAATAAGGCAATGTTATAATGAAATATGTTTTATATATTTCATCATGATTATTTTAACACTTTGATACTTTTTAAAACAATGACTTTTTATCAATTTCCAAGCTTTTGTAAAATAGAAAAACAATTTTAACAAAGTTTTGTTTCATAATATAATTTAATAAATTAACTACAGATACACAGTGTTTTATCTTAATAATACACAAATTAAAACCCAGATCTATGTGATACATGCGCATGTCTTGCATAGAAAATCACCTCCTCTTTCCCCTCCTCACAGTCACAAGGATGAATTCATGAACTGAAACATACCATCAGATTTTACATGATTCCATACTACTGACAGGATTTAGTCAGTACCTATAAAAGTACTGAATTAGTGAAGACTCAGGCAGTGTTGCCAGGTTTGTCTGGTTTCCACCTGATTGGGCTTCTTTCGAAAACATTGGGCTGGAAAAAAAAAAAAAAAAACATTTGGTAGGTTAAAAAAAAATTGCGCTGCTTTTCACAACATTTGACTGTTTTTTTGGGAAATATTCTATAATTAAAAAAAATTGTAGTTAAATGGCAAAGAATAAAAACTTACACATTTCAATAAAGTGTAGTGATCTTGCACCTATATCATAGGTTTATTTATTCTTAAACTAAGAGAATCTCAGAGATTGTAGCATTAAAGTTATAAGCCAACAGGCTGAATCCATGCAGTTTTCAGAGACTGTTTTTAACAGGGATGGGACTTAAATGCTAAATTATTATTTAATAGTCACAACCATCTACTCAGTGATTGGTCAATTCCATCATTTGTGTGTCAGCAAGAAGCAGCTTCTGTCTTAATCTTTGTGTCAGTGTTTCTGTGTCGCAGCACTAAGTTACAACCAGAGAAGTTTGTGCTTTAAAAACGAGATAATATTCACATTAACCCTTTACGACAGAGTATTAGGGCCACATTAAGATTTATTTTTACTTCTTATTCTACAATAAGATTAAAGTTGAAATTAATTACTTTATTATGAGTTTAAAGTCCAAATTCATTAGTTTACTACGAGATTAAAGTTGAAATATAATCGAGGACAGTCTACGAGGAAGAGGAAATGAGGACCACACAGCATTTCAACAAGTTATACTTTAACTTGGGTTTAACAAACAAGGAGATAATTCAACTTTTAACACATCAGCATCAGATTATCACAAGTATTAGAATCTTGTAGTAAAATAATTAGTTTCGACTTTAATCTTGTGGTAAAACAATTTTGACTATATTCTTGTAGGAAAATAATTAATTTTGGCTTTAATTTTCATAGTGAAATAATTAAATTCGACCTTAATCTCGTTGTAAAATATGAAGAAAAAAAATCTTAATGTGGCCCTAATACTCCGTCGTACAAACAAACCCTTTTATTTTGGAAAAAGAAAATAATAACCCAAACTGAACTTTAGTTTTTATAATCTGTTGTTACAGTTCTGATGTTTCTCTTTCAACTAAAACAACTAAACAGCAGATTTGAGCCTCTAAAAAAAGAAAACTACTGTTCAGAACAGTCAAATCTTAATCTTTTTCTTATTTTAAAGTCTCTCATTTCAAACATGACTCGGCAGAAAACACAAACTTTAATTTCTATAGTTTTTTAAATTTTACCATAAAACCTGCTGAATCAGAAGAGTTTTCTTCTTTAAACGTGACAAAACTCCTGACTCTAGAGTTAGGACTGAGAGCTTCACCGACACAAACCAACCTCTGATAAACGTTAAATAAATCCACAGACAGTTTTGTGAAAGTTTATTGTTTTGAGAAAGAGTTTCAGTACAAATCTGTAAATGTAAGAATCAAACGTCCCAGCAGCCCCAAAGCTTTAACCACAGGATTCAATCTGATCAGACAGCAGAGTTATTGATCCTCTACAAGATTCATTCACAAAGGAAAGCAGCAAACACTGAAGGAAGCAGAGTCCAGATCCAGATCCAGATCCAGACCAACCCTGATCCACAACGGACCAGGATCAGGGTTCAGACCAGCAGAGACCAAAGAAGCAGGTCTTCAGACGGTCCAGCAGGTGGCAGCACTGACGCTGCTGAGCTGAAAACGCAGGAAGCTGATTTTTCTTCTACAAACAAGCACCCGGGACCAGGACTAGACCCAGGACCAGGACTGAGACTGGGATCAGTCAGTGGTAGGAACCAAATGCCTTCCTGCAACGAGAAGAAAGAAAAAAGAAAAGACAACGGTCAAAGAAAAATACAGAAAACACATCTTTACAACTGGTCTGTAGTGGTCTCAGACTGGTGTACTGGTCTGTAGTGGCCTCAGACTGGTGTACTGGTCTGTAGTGGTCTCAGACTGGTGTACTGGTCTGTAGTGATCTCGGACTGTTGTACTGGTCTGTAGTGGTCTCAGACTGGTGTACTGGTCTGTAGTGGTCTCAGACTTGTGTACTGGTCTGTAGTGGTCTAGGACCTGTGTACTGGTTTGTAGTGGTCTCAGACTGGTGTACTGGTCTGTAGTGGCCTCAGACTGGTGTACTGGTCTGTAGTGGTCTCAGACTGGTGTACTGGTCTGTAGTGGTCTCGGACTGTTGTACTGGTCTGTAGTGGTCTCAGACTGGTGTACTGGTCTGAAGTGGTCTCAGACTTGTGTACTGGTCTGTAGTAGTCTCAGACTGGTGAACTGGTCTGTAGTGGTCTAGGACTGGTGTACTGGTCTGTAGTGGTCTAGGACTGGTGTACTGGTCTTACTTCTGGTCTTGCTCTTGTAGTAGATGAATCCAGCCAGAGATAAAACCAGACCCAGACTCAGTCCTGAGGCTCCGATGGCGATTTTGTTCCTGTCAGACTCAGGCATGGACGGGTCTGAGAGACAGACAGGTGAGAGACAGACAGGTGAGAGACAGACAGGTGAGAGACAGACAGACAGGTGAGGGACAGACAGGTGAGAGACAGACAGGTGAGAGACAGACAGATGAGAGAGACAGGTGAGAGACAGACAGACAGGTGAGAGACAGACAGGTGAGAGACAGACAGACAGGTGAGGGACAGACAGGTGAGAGACAGACAGATGAGAGAGACAGGTGAGAGACAGACAGGTGAGAGACAGACAGGTGAGAGACAGGTGAGAGACAGGTGAGAGACAGACAGGTATTTACCCCAGTCCACGATCAGAGGTGCGCTCAGGCTGACGTGCTCCACTTTACACGAGATCTTTTCTCCAGACCTGATCCAACAGAAAAACCAGATCAGAGACTCTGAGACACCAAACTCTGGACCTGGACCTGAACCTGGACCTGGGCCTGGACCTGGACCTGGACCTGGACCTGAACCTGGGCCTGGACCTGTACCTGGACCTGAACCTGAACCTGGACCTGGACCTGGACCTGGACTCTGACTGAACTGGATCAACCCTAGCCTGGTTAATGAACTTCATTCTAACCTCAGTTCAAAGGTTAATCTTTGTTGAATAAAAGCCTCTTTAACTGGACCTGGACTGGAATCAAAACCGTCTAGACCTGGACCTGGACTTGAATCTGGACCTGGACCTGGACCTGGACTCACCGTGGCGTGTACTCCAGGTGGGAGTGGATCTGGTAGTACCAGTCGCCGTTTTCCATCTCGTCAGTGGAGCACTGTGGTCTCCACTAGACCAGAGGCAAGGACTCGGTCCAGTGAAACTACTTGAACCCCATCTTCAGCATCCGCCTGCAGACCAGCACGGCAGGATGTCCACCAGCAGGGGGCGTCTCAGAGCGCAGCCTGGCAGAGGGTTTAACTGCAGCACAGTATCAACACGGTCAGAGCTTCATGACCAAACAAGGACCAGGTTCAAGAGTCAGACTCTGACAGGATCAGACCATTAAACGTTTAAAAACTTCAAATCTAAAAAAACAGGATTCTCCTCTATTCAGGACAGTACGAAAAAAATTAAAATCAAATTCATAAAAGTCTCTGGATTAAATTATTCTTTGTTACTTTTCCTCTCTGAACAGTTTGTCTGATACTGAAAATCTTGACTTAATCTTTAATCTTTATATTTCACAAAGTTCCTTCAGAGTGTTTCCTCGTAAACATCCTTAAATATAAAGAGTTAAAGTCTCTGATGTCTGGTTTACAGTAACTGCAGTAGCAGGGTGTGAGCAGCAGGTGGCGTCACAGAGCTGTGTGTGTAACTTCCTGAGAGTCAGAGATGTTTCCAGAGTTTGGTGTTGAAGTTGATCCTGACTGTAAAAGTGTAGTTTTCTCACTCAACAACAACATTTCACTCTGAAATCAGCTCTGAAGGAACTTTGTTCATGGATTCATCTCTTCACTCATGATGGGATGTTGTGTGACGTCACTGAAACATCAACTCACCTGATTTAGTCAGAATGTTACTGTACCAGTTTCCAATGTTGGGTTGACAGACTGTGAACTTCTGAGCTTTCAGCGCGCTCAGGTATGAAGTATCGTTGTTCCAGAAAGCTGCATTCTTCACACCGTACTCAGTGTATCCAACAAATTTCCCGACACTGCTGCTGAACCGTGCATACTCCAGCTTGTTGTAGTAAACAGAGCGGATGAACTCGATGTCCTTAGGATCAGTCGATTTGAACACACAACGGCTCACTCCGACTTCCATTGTTCCATCTGAAGAACAAAACACAACGAAATGTTTACTGTTTAACTAATCACTCAGCCGACACTGAGCCGAATGTGTGTGTGTGTGTGTATATATATATATATATATATATATATATATATATATATATATATGTATATTTATCTTACCAGTGTTGCAGATGATGGAGGTGAAGAGGAGACAGACGCTGAGTAAAGTTGGAGCCATGATCTTCTGCTGTTTCACAAACTGAGACAAACTCTGACTGAGCGCTGCTCTAAAAACCAGAGAGGAGGTCACATGACCAACATCACCTGTTACCAGGCAGACAACACTCACTCTGAGCTGCTGCTCACACACACACACACACACACACACACACCACACACACACGCACGCACGGGCATTTCGGCAGTTTGTTTGTTTTGGTGATTTGTGTTATTCTTTCATTGCTTCAATTGATGTGTCACAAGTCTCTGGAGTTGCAATGATTCGTTGCCGACAGTTTCACCACGGTCACTCCCGTACCTTCTGTCTGCACTCTGGATGAACACTGGAACACTGGTAATAGCACATATTTCTTAAATATCATCAGTGATTGTTGCTTCAGTGCAAATCATTGTGCACCTGAACTTTCAGTCACCCTGTTTCGTCCAGTGTGCCAAATATTAAAAAATAATATTATACAGTAAAATAAATAAATAAATAATGAAAACACCAAATTATCTATTATTCTATTGTGTATGATTCCTAAGGTTTTCAATATATCCATTTTCTGTGCTTGCTTCAGTGATATGTTCTGCATAGTTTGTTCTTTTGATGTTATTTGGATTTTTATAAAGCACTACCAAAGTGCTCTGTAAATGAAGTATCATTTTTACTGTTGTAAATCAGGAGATCTTCACCTCAGCCAGCAGTCTAACAGGCTCTCAGCAGCAGCAGCAGCAGCATGATGTCAGAATAATAACAGAACAACCAGGTTACCCAACCATTACTTATACCTGACAATGACAGACAAGCAGAAAGTGGATAACAATAGTTTTTCTCTGAGCATTGAACCTCACTGTCTGTCAGAAAGATGTAGCTGATTGAATTCTTTATTTTTATTTTACAAATGAAAAGTAATATTTCTGAGCCACTGATTCAATGGTGGAGCCAGTGAACTTGTAAGAGCAACTGTCAAGGAGCTGGGCCCCACGTTTTTTCTATGGTCTGATCCTCCTCCTATCCATTTAGAGACTTTTTGTGCCACATGGCCCTGATGTCCGCCATGTGCCTTTGCATATCCATCTCTCCCCTGAATTCTGCATCTTATGTGTGAATGTTTGATAAATTCCTCTACATAATGCTAGGGCTGCAAGTAACGACTATTTTGATAATCTATTAATCTGCCAACATTTTTTTTCAAATAATTGGATGGATCAGACAGAAAACATGCACCTTTGTACTTCAGTTTCCTTTATTCAAAAAACAGGTCCCAAACTGGAAAGCAAAGGGATCAATCCAGTGAGCTGCATGCTTCAGCAGAAACATGAGACAACTGTCTGTCTGTGTCAAACTAATCTCATCATCTTTAAATCCCCCCACATGTTGTCATGGACTGTGCTGTGCAGCTCCAAACTGAGGCAAGATGGGAAACCAAGTTTCTGAACGGCAGGACACACCGAACTAAACGGAGGTGGCACAAACGGGTGTCCCACCTTCTTCTCAGAGCTTTTTGGAGTGATCGGTGTGCTTCCTAACAGGATCAGAGTGCAGAAATTTGATCCGATGCAAGCCCAACCGTCTTTGCTCACTGACACTCAAACTTTTGCCTGTCATTGTTTTGTTTAGTTTTTTCCTTAACAGGTTCAAAATTTTCTGCGTTTTCTCATTTCTGTCCTGGTCACTTCCAGGGTCATTTTACTATTCAGGGACGCTGTATGCTATTTTGCAACGTTAATTTTTCAAATTTACTTATGCATTTTCTGTAATTTTGGGTTATGTTTAGATGATGAATGAAGACTTGCGTATGCATGTGTGTGTGTGTGTGTGTGTGTGTGTGTGTGTGTGTGTGGATGGTCATATGAGTAAGGAAGCAGTGATGTCACTCAGCAGAGATTTTATTTCAAGTTTGATTTATTGAACAACTTTTTTTCCCCTGAACCTTGTTAACAAAAACCCAACATGTGACAGAGCTTTTGTGTGTGTGTGTGTGTGTGTGTGTAAAATAAAGCAGTTAATTGTGTGGTGTCCTTCAAACTGTGTAGCTACATGAAGCAAACAGAACCAGGTGAACAGACACCTGCAGCTCCTCAAACACTGATGACATCATCATCAGTTTGGACCAATCAGCTGCACTCGTTCCCTTTGATGAGGAAGAAGGTTCCAGCAGCCACACCAAGCAGCCCCACAGTCAGACCAAGTCCACAGAACACGGCAGGACCCACACCTGGCTGATCCACCTTCACCTCTGGAGACAGACAAGAACACACACACACACACACACACACACACAAACACACAGACACACACACACACAGACACACACACACACACACACACATGCATACATATAGAGAATTAAACACAACTGTTCACACAAAACATTTGAACAGTTACAATAATCGATACACACCCAGTGACACACAATCAGTAGTTCTGTACATGGACACTGGTTCTCATTTATTCATCCTGCATGGGATCTGGCCTTGGTTTGGTTGTAGAAATAAGCAACGCTTGTGTGTGATTTATGAAACTTGTACCTGTGCTAATCAGTGTATGCTTGATCAGGTGTTGATAAATCTGGTGACTAAAAACAATCGTACTTTTAATAGCATGCCTCTAAATGTTCGGGTTTGAGCTGGCTGAACCCACAGAATTTATGACACAGAGGGGCAGGTCATGAAAAAAGGGAGACTCTTCTGTGCTAGAGATCAGCACCACAGCAACAGAAATAGAGAGAAATGAAGTGTGTTGATCAACAGCTGCATCAAAAGGGGCCAGATAAATCACCTCTGCAAAGAAATCACTGCAGCAGTGGATGTGTTAAACCAAACAACAGCAGAGTATTAAACATTTAAGCCACACATCTTTCATACATACTTATTAATTGATTAATACATGATACCTAGCTAGTAAAGGCCCCAGTATACACTGCCTGGCTACAAATAAAAGGTCACACACTCTAATATTTGGTTGGACCACATTTAGCTCTGATTACAGCACGCATTTGCTGTGTCATTGTTTCCTTAAGCTTCTGCAATGTCACAAGATTTATTTCCATCCAGTGTTACATTAATTTTTCACCAAGATCTTGCATTGATGATGGTAGAGTCTGACCGCTGCACAAAGCCTTCTCCAGCACATCCCAAAGATTCTCAATGGGGTTAAGGTCTGGACTCTGTGGAGGCCAATCCATGTGTTAAAAAGAAGCCTCATGCTCCCTGAACCACTTGTACATCATTTGAGCCCCATGAATCCTGGAAAAAAAATCCATTGATGGAATAACCTGATCATTCAGTATATTCAGGTAGTCAGCTGACCTCATTCTTTGGGAACATAATGTTGCTGAACCTGAGCAACTGCAGCAACCCCAGATCATAACACTGCCCCCACAGGCTCGTACAGTAGGCACTAGGCATGATGGGTGCATCACTTCACCTGCCTCTCTTCTTACCCTGATGCGCCCATCACTCTGGAACAGGGTAAATCTGGACTCATCAGATCACATGACCTTCTCCCATTCCTCCAGAGTCCAATCTTTATGCTCCCTAACAAACTGTAGGGTTTTTTTTCCAGTTAGCCTCACTGATTAGTGGTTTTCTTAAGGCTACACAGCTGTTCAGTCCCAATCCCTTGAGTTTCTTTTGCATTGTGTGTGGAGATGTTCTTTCTTTCTCTATTTAACACACTCCTGAACTCTACTGTTGTTGTTCTTTGAACATTTTGAAAGTTTGCCAAACGTTTTGGTGATCACCAATCACGATCATTCAGGATTTTTTTCCGAACACATTTCCTCCTGGAAGACAATGGTTCTACACCATCCATTCAGTTTTCAATAATGCATTTATGGTAAGTTTGATCAGTGTCCTCTTAATGTTCTCCAAAAAATTTCATGTGGACATGGGAGTATTTTCAATAGCCTCAATAGGCCTCTGACTTGAGAAGTACACTGATAAGAGAAACCCATATTTGTTTTTTGAATAAATGACCCAACAGCTCACTCTGATTTTACATGAGCCATGCATTATTCAAAGATTAACAGAAAATGAGTAGGCTGATGGATACATAATCATCTTATACATACATACATAATTCAATCTGTCTGCCTGTCTGTGTGCTTCTCTCCAGTGTGTGTTTTGGTGTGTGTTTGTTCCTGACCCCACATCCTGGTCTTGGGTTGGTCCAGGCTCAGGTGGTTGACAGAGCAGCTGTAGACGTCTCCCTGCTGAGGGATGAACTCCAGTCTGGACACCTGGGTGAAGGTGCCGTCTGCGTTCAAGAACGGAGGGTTTTCAGTGATTCCTTGTGTGACGTTCTCTCCGTTCTTCTTCCAGTAGATGGTCACAGGAGAAGGATAGAACCCGGTCACATGGCAGATCAGGAAGTTCCTGTCTCCCAGCTCCACCTGGTCTTTGGGGTAGACCAAGGGGGTGGAGGGAGGGTCTGCAGAGAGAGAGAGAGAGAGAGAGAGAAAGGTCATCTCTGCTGCTCTCACCTCTTCTGGAGGTCCCACCTGTTACCTGACGACCTCACAGACTTAAAGACACGCACACATGCTGATGGTTAGCATGATAATCATGCAAACCAAACCACGGAAAGTAAAAGTGATTATCTTATCCTTGAGAAGACAACATTAACGCCCCCTGCCGACTGACAGCTGATAAGTCCCGCCTCCTCCATGTGAACAGGTGGGACATGGGTCAGAGTCATATCAAAAAATGTTAGATAAAAGTTCATGTCATCAGAGTTCATCCTACACAAAGATTTCTCTGAAATAGATACACACACACACACACACACACACACACACACACACAAAAAAACTAGAGAAACACACACACACACACAGTGTCTGTGTGTTTTTTTTACCTCTCTCTGGTTTGTAGTCTTTGAAGGCTTTACGAGAATTTCCCAGGTTGTGTTTGCAGACCTGTTGATTAGCCACAGCTTGTTCATAAGCTCCTGGGTAGGTCATAGGATCTACAAAGTCAGGCTGAGGGTAGACTACTTTTCCTGCTTTGAAGTCTGCGAACATGACCACCTCACCATCCAGACCGTACATGTCCTCTCCATCAGTCTCTGAACAGCCACTGATATTAATGTCCTCATGAAGAACTGAAGAGAAAACAGAGACAGTTTGTTTGTTTGTTTGTTTGTTTGTTTGTTTGTAAAAATTCAAACTGTTCATCAGTTCAGAGACAAACTCACCTTCAGCTGAGACCACGAGGACCCAGGAGAGAACCAGGACCAGAACCATCATCTTCATCCTCTTAGACCAGAACCAACCAGGACACCTGAAGACCACCACAGACCTGAAGACCACTACAGACCTGAAGACCACTACAGACCCGAACCAGACTGAGACTACACACCTGAAGTGTTTTTAGACTCTGTGGATCTGAGCTGGTCTGAGGAGAACTGACAGAAACTTTGAGCTCTAAAAACTCAGCAGCCAATCAGATCCTGTGACGTCATCAGTGTCCGGGTAAAGGCCACCGCTGCTGCTCACACAGGAAGTTCAGGAAACAGAGACAACGCTCTGTTCATGGAGGTCCTTCAAAATAAAATGTTCTATCTATTTTTGAGAGATTTTCAAAATAAAATGCTTTCTTTCACTTGAAGAGCTTTACAGAATAAATTCGTTTGAAGAGACTGCCCCAACTTAGACAACTTTTCAAAATAAGATGTGATTTAAGATTTCTGTCTTAAACTAAAGGGCTTTTCAGAATAAAATGTTTGAGTTTGAGTAGTTTTTTGCTGAAGTGATTAAAACTTTTCTCTTAGTTAAATCTGAAAGATCAGGAATGAAAACATTTCTTGTTTCAGGCCCATATGTTAAGTGTTTGAAGGTGAATTAAACAAATTTTCCTTGTTTGTCATGTTTTATTCTGAAGGGACAAATTGATGGTTACATTGATGTTGATGTTGTTTTCTCCATATAAACCGAACTGAATGAGTTAACTGTTGAAGAGTTGATCTGTGACTCCATTCAGTTCTTTCTCTTCTCTGTTTCTCTGGTTTTGAGTCTCATGTTGTCTGAAGAAGTCATGTGACCATCAGTGGGTGTGACCAGGGTTTGTAATATTCATTTAAGTAAAACTTCTAAAGACGAGAACTAAAGAGATTTATCTGTTCAGGCAGAAGATTTTAAATATTTGGTCAGAAAATGAAGGAAGATAAAATAATTTGATAAATCTTGTTCTTAGTTTAACCTGAGAGTTTCTGCTTCTGTGAACTTTGTACTTTTATCAAAAAGCTGCTGTGATATTAAACATTCAGATTTAAAAAGAAAACACCGGTACAACAAAGAAACCTGAGACTGAGTCTGGTTTAGTCTGGATCATTTTTCTAACAGACTCAGGAGAAATCAGTTTGTGAATGCAGTGACTTCCACTACAGAGTCAGATTTGTCTTATTCTTATCATCTGATCATCAGAGTGAAGGGACTTTAACTCTGTGTGTGTGTGTGTGTGTGTGAGTGTGTGTGTGTGTGTGTGTGTGTGTGTGTGTGTGTGTGTGGTTTGTTAAACTGGGACAGTGACTGTTTCCTCATCTCCTCTCACCAATAAAACCAGTCTGACCCATGATGCCTTTAAGTGTCTGACTGAAACCAGGACTTTACAGCGTTCACCTCTGAAACTGAGGCTCAGCTTTAACACTCAGCTAATACAAGCACGCTGTGATTTCCTGCAGCACCTGAACGCAGCTGCAGCAGCTTCTCTGGAAACTCCCGACTCTTTACTTTCACTTCTTCACCAACAGCCAATCAGAAACTGAGCTGCTGATGCGTCATCAGTCTCCAGGTGAAGCAGGTTGTTGTGGGACAGCAGCAGAGAGAGGACAGACTTTGGTCTCAGCAGATGTTGGTCCAACATGAGTCTAGTTCTGCTGGAGGTCTCTGCCTGTTAAAGGAAACATCTGTAACTGTATGAACCAGACTGAGTCCTGTCTGCATGTTGACCCTCTGTGGTCCCTGGTTACTTTGACAGCATTAACATCTCTTCAGGAGTTGTAATCTGGTCTCTGTTTCATGTTGCTCCTGTATGAGTCAAACCTTTGATTCCTGAAACATGGCACGTGGAGACTAAAACATGGAGGTCGTCTCTGTGATGTCACAGTCTGTTTCTGAAGCAGAGGTTTAGGAGCTGATCCTTGGCGGCCACTGTATTAAAAATGCTGACTCAACCTAACTCCAGTCAAACTGACCAAGTAAAGATGAGGTCTGCAAAACAGAATGAATCAGAATCAGCTTTATTGCCAAGTATCCTCAGGAAACATACAAGGAATTTTACTTAACTTCAAATTAGAAATAAAGAAATATTAGAAATATAGAAACTTTGTACAAAAGGAAAAAAAGAAAAAATAAATTCACATTGAAATTAAATAGTTCAATGATAATGTGCAGCAGAGAGAATGTGCAAGAATGAGCATGAGACTTGACAGCGGGATGACAGCATTGATTTTTCTTCTTTTCTTTTTTTTTCTTTTTAAACTGTTAATCAAACTGTTAATCAGAGTGACAGCAGGGGCAGATCTACCAATGGGGGGGGGGGCATAGGGTGGCAGCTGCCCCCCTAAGACAAAGACTTGCCACCCCAGTTGTACAGATTTAATTCAAAGAAATGTTTTGAGCTTAAAAGTCAGCGTTTTGAGATAAAGAGTCAAAATTATAGGATAAAAGTTAAACATGTTAGATGGCAAAGTCAAATTCTACAATGAAGAGTCCAATTTTTGAGGTAAAAAGTCAAAATTACAAGATTAAAGTCAATAAGTTGAGAAATCAGAGTCAAAATTATGGGGCAAAAGTTGTAATTCTGCCTTTTTATTTAAACATTTTTTGACTATATCTGCCAAAAAAGGAGCAATCCCAACCAAGCCAGTTTTTCATTTTGATCATTTTCACTGGCAGAAATTGGGACAGGGACAGGTCCCTGAATTACCAACTTGTACTATCCCACTTTTTGACACCCTTCTCTTGGGGGGTTAGACAGATACAGATCTGTCCTCAGAAAGTGGAACTGGAAACAGTGTAGTCGGTTAATTGGGAGATAGGATTATCACTTCCTTTGTGACAGCGGTAATAAAGAACGGCATAAAACCCTTCCATCTAACCTAATTCTGGCCTTTGAACCATATTGTGTTTCAATGCTCGTAACGACAACAGGGTATTAGGGCCATGCTAAAAAAAAAAAAAAGCAAATTTACTAGATTTATTTCATTAACTTACGAGAATAAAGTTGTAAACTCACGAGATTTATCTAATATTCTTACAGAGACAGAGTCCTAAACTTGTAAGTTTCTGGCTTTATTATAGTAAATTTACAACTTTTTTCGACTTTATTTTAGTACATTCATGAGCTAAATATTGTAAGTTTACTTTTGTCTTTTCTTTTAAGCATGGCCCCAAACCTCTGTCATACATAGCTGGAGAACCACAGGGTCAAAATTCATCAGTGAGGCCTCATTTGAAAGGTTAAAATCTCTGGTTTAAGAACATCACATTTTAATTTGTGGCTTAAGTTCACATCAGGATAAATGCAGCTGAAGAAGGTTAAATCTCCTGCTAACTTCTTTGAGATACTTTTTTTTTTTCGTTTGGAAAATGGCATCAGAAAGTTGAAACAGGTCAAACGGTTGGATGTCTTTCATCATCGCCTTTGGTGTGCTGTGTCTCGTCTTTTCTTCTCCATTGAATTTATGAGTGGGGTACACTGTGTGGCTGCTGTGCCGCCACGCTATCACATATCTGGCGCAGCTATTGGCATCCGGCTTACACGCTGCCTAACAAGAAGGCTGTGGAAACAAACAGGATCAGGCTTCACCTATACGACCTTTACCTATTGGTAGCAACTGGGCTTCAGGTGTAACAGAGGAAGGTGTGTGTGTGTGTGTGTGTGTGTGTGTGGGGGGGGGGTGAAAATTATCAGTTACATCAGAAAAAGTGTCAAGTGTTACAGACGCTCAGTGTGAGGCTGGATTAAGCGTCCAAGATCAAATTTGAGGTGGGAAAACAAAGAAATAAAAACAAAAGTTCTAAAGACTGAAAGTAGAAAAAGGACAATTGTCAGAGTTAAATTATCTGAGTGTGTGTGAGTGTGTGTGTGTGGGAGTGTCAGCAGTAATGGAATCTCACTGAGCAGCGTCTCTGTTCAGCGGTTTACTGTTTGGTTTCTTTTTTTTCTCAGATTGTCATCAGAAACTTGGACACAGCATCCACAGAAAGTCCCCACTTCATGTTTATTCAGCAGCCAATCAGAGGCTGAGCTGCTGACGCATCATCAATTACCAGGAAAAGGTTTCTGGAGATGAGCTGCAGCAGAGAGAAGGAGCTCAGACGCCTCCTGTTGGTTCATTCAGGTAAAAAACTTCTATACCTGAGAACAGACAGCTACGGGAGCCTGGAGAGGACAGTTTCAGAGTCTAACGTGAGAAACTTCCACCATGCAGTGAATGTTGTTGTTTGTTTGTTTTTTTAAACAGAGGGTTCAGTGTGTGTGTGTGTGTGTGTTGGCAGACAGAGTCAGACTTACAGGTGTGTTTTCCTCAGGTGTTGGTTTTATTATAAAAGTTGAAGTTTCTACTCTGACAGTGAACAAGAACAAACCGATCAAACTTCAGTAAAAATAAAAAAACAACCACAGGAAGAGGGCGGGGCCACGTCTCCATGGAAACACGCTGGGCTTGGGGAGGGAGGGTGCAGGGGTAACCATGGTAACAGTGAGGGGGGGTGGGGTCTGTCCTCTATCGTGGGACAGGTTAACATCTGATGACCTCCAACACACAAAACATACACACATACACACACACGCACGCACACACACACTCTGGTGGTGTGTGAGCTTCAGAGCGGCCTCTCTCTCTCTCTCTCTCTCTCGCTCTGTCAGGCTGCTGATTGGTCGATAGGTTAACATCTTAGTTTGGGTCTTTACTCTCCAATGGGCTGACACTTGTGATGTCACACAACCTCACCTGAGCTGCAGGTGACGTTTGGTAACGTTTCCACGGTAACACTGGTCCTACAGTTGCACCGTTACCATGGAGATAACAACCTGATTGGTTGCCAGCTAAGCTCACCTTCATCTTCTTCTTCTTCTTCTCTACCTAAAGTCAGCTGCAGCAGGAAGTGTGACATCACACCTGTGTGAACTTTGTCCCTTTGTCTGACCTGCAGCGAAGCTCCGCCCCCTGTCTCACCTGCCTGAGCTCTGAAACACACACACCTGCCTGTTTCTCTCTCTCTCTCTCTGACTCGTTCCATCCATCTACTCGTCCTCATCGTCGTCCTCGTCTTCATCCTCTCCCTCCTCCTCCTCCTCTTCCTCCCCGCCCTGAGCTGAGGAGCCGGGGTTTCTGGCGTACGTGCCGCCGCCGCGATACGCCACCATTTCCTAAGAGACAGACAGAGAGTTAAACCCCCTCTCACAAACACATCTACCTGTGTGTGTGTGTGTGTGACTCACCTTGTCGTATTTCTCTCGTAGTTTCTGCGCCTTCTCCTCGTACGGTTGTTTCTCGCTCTGAGAAAGTTTGCTCCACATCTCGCCGAGCTTCTTTGCACAGTCTCCTATAGACAGGCCGGGGTGCTGCTGCTTCACACTGGGACGGTACTCACTGCAGAACACGAAGAACGCAGACCTGCACACACACACACACATGGGATTACTGAGGTGACATTTCACATGTGATTTTCATGCGTAAACCAATGAGAATATAGCACTGGTTTGTTTCAATCAGAAAAGCTTTCAAAGGTATAGGGCATTTACCGTGTTTCTGGATTCTTCGCTTTTATGAATCTTCACCAGGATTAATTCCATCTGAATCCACATGTTCTATTTTAATTTAAATATCAGAAGGTGCTGTTTTTGCCCCAAAGTCTGATATTCATGCAGAGTTCCAGCCTTTGAGGTGACCCTGTGTACAATGAGCCCGAACATGACACAAGATTCTGAGACAGGGACACAGAATTTGTGCTGTCACAGATTATGCTGCTGTGGATTTTTTTTTTGCCTCTTTTCAAACTTTGAGTGCCCAAATAACAGCAATTTTTCACAATTTTTGGCTTCTGAAGTGCTTTGAAGTTACTGAATTGCACTGTGTTAGAGTAAATGAAGTGTTTTTAAAACCAGCAGCATGTGAGAACAGTGATGTCACCTTATTACTCAGGTGTGTGGTGCGTCAGTTTTGTTTTATTCAGGGTTATACTGCCATCTAGTGGCCTGATTGACAAACTGCAGTGTTCTATTTTCCCTGATCTCGGTGCGGCTGATCTATTTCACAATGATGTGTTTGAAAACAGAAACTTCCAATGAAGCTGTTAGAAAGTTTAGAGCAGAGAAAGATGAGGGGCATCATCATTAGCTTAGCATTTTTTCACAACAGGACTCCTTGTGTTGAGATGTCTTTGATGGTAAAACTCTTCACCAACATGGAAACTGAGCGAGGAGGCTTTAATTTAGAGAAAGAAAACAGTGACAGGGAAGAGTGAGATGTGAGAAATGGGATGCAGTTTGGATTTGAACTGGGGAACGATTTATAGAAAGGTAACTTCATGGAGCGCAAAACCAAACCGCCAGGTCAGAGCGGCGACCAAGAGAGGGCATTATGATCCTGAACTTGACCACTATATAAATGAAGACTGCTCTGTTTCTGAGTTCAGTTGAACAGGGTTAACATTTAAGAACATCTAACAACTTTTTATGTCCAGTTATGTTTCAACTTAAGTTTTTCACCTTATCTACAAGTTTCTTTAGTTCATGTTCACAATAACGTGGATGGGAATCTCATTCTGTCAGCGCAGGTAAAGCTTAGACAGTCCACTTGACACCAGGTGTGGTCCTCCTGTGGTGTGTTTGGGACTTACGGGGGTCTTTTGGGGGCGTTGGGGTCTTTCCTCTTGCGGCCCCTCTTCCCAAAGCCCTTAGGGGGGACGTAGTCTCTCATCTCTCGGTTGTAACGCACCTTGTCGGCCTTCGCCATGTCCTCGAAACATTTTTTATCACTGGCTGACAGAGCCTGAAACACACGTGCAGAAAAATGTTGATCACATGACCTCTGACCTGTGATGCTCTCAGTCTGATCTGACGTCACAGTCTCAATAACATCTCACCTTCCACCTCTCGGAGCACTTCTTGGAGAATTCAGCGAAGTTGACGGACTGCTCGGGGTTCTTCTTCCTGTGTTCCTCTCGACACGTCTGCACGAAGAAGGCGTACGCCGACGTCTTCCCCTTCGGCTTGTTCACATCTTTACGCATCATACTGGCGGCCTGAGAGACAGACAGGAGGAGGAGAGACAGGTTTAGGAAGAGAAGGAGAAAAGTGGACAGGCAGTGTAATTTAATGAATGAATTAAAAAGAAAGATATACCACACTTCAGAGGATAAATACTGTTCATCGAGCACAAACACACAGTCTTTGCTTTATTATGACACTTTATATTATCCTGTTTTGTTTCATTCACTGTCGTTTCACTTTAATGATCCTTCAGAAAAAAGGAGCTGATCCTTGCAGTGTGAAAACTAGACTGTTTTGAAAGTACAAATTGAGTATCAATATTTTCTATTTCAGATGATGGGTGTCATTTTAACATCTTTGGACCAATAAATACCTGAGCACTCAGGTGTCAGGACAATCAGTGCTGTCACAAGAATTTATTAAAGAAGGCAAAATTTGGATGAATGCATGACTAATTCATGAATCAGTCAGTTTAGAATAAAATTTTAGAACACATTTGGGTGGAGTGACCCTTTAACCTGTGATGTCTGATTTTGTGCTTTTTCTTCAATTTAATGTTTATTATAGTAACTGTTTTAATGTAACCCATCAGTGTGGCTGTGGATGTGTCCTGTCACACAGTGAGCCGGTGTGTCTGCTTTAATAAACGGCTCCTCTCTGCTCTCAGGCTGATGCTGAATAACAAAGAGAACAAAGTGGGGATCCATTTTCTCTGTCGGGGGGCTGGAGGCCCGCAGACCCGGGCTGGAGCCTCCACCGGCCGGTTCCTGAGCCGGGACATCCCGCTGGAGCCTGCCCCCGCGCTCCGCTGCAGGCTGAGCCCAGAGAGGCGCAGAGGTGAAGAAAGGCTCCGTGTTTCTGCGTGGATCCGTTCACTGCTGCAGTTAGCCCCGTTAGCCGCTAACGGGCTAACGGGCAGAACAATGGGACTCCATTTGCTTCCCGCCCTCTGCGGAGCTAACCGCCCCATCCCCCTCCGTTAGCAGCTGCTAACGGGCCAGCAGGCAGGGAAAAACACCCTTATTCCCACAGTGACGTCACACAACACGGTGAAAAGCCGCCGTTATAATAACAGGGATTTTATTTCTGAGACATGTTTCTGATTTCTCTCCTAACGGGCCGCTCTGCAATGGAAAGAAGGGGACAGTGTAACATCTACGCATTTTCAACGCAGGGCTCCGAGATGGCGGTCCTCTCCAGTCGCAACATACCTGCCCTGCGCCGATAACGGACTGTAAGTACGGAGTATTACCCGCAATGCACAAATGTTGTTGTGCAGGAATTGTCAGGGGGCGCACGTCGGAGTGTGTGTTTGTTTGTCTGCAATTCCAAAGAGGTCGCCGGTAAAATAGGAAGAAAGACGGAGTACGAGCCTAGAAATCATGACGATTTTTTACGCGAGGAAAAAAAAAAAACCCACCGGCTCACAGGGGCCAGCTCGTTTTCAGAGAAATAACGGAAATCTGTCCCGGGTCCGCGGTGGAGGATGGAGGACTGGTACTCACTCGTCAGGAGGGCCGGGTTTGGACTGAAGCAGACTCCGGATCGGTTCTCAGGTTTTGGGGGTTCTTGTTGTTGTTTGGGGGGCTGAAGCTCAGACTGGAGACGTTGGTTCACTTTCAAACTGGGTCGAGCTCCAGCTCGGCGCCGCCCCCCAGCAACGCCCCCGTTGGTTCTCCCTATTCAGAGGGCGGGGACGCGGCCGGCCATCATGGGCGGAGCTCGCAGGGATTCCTGTCTCTGATTGGTTCCCGCAGACGCAGGTCAGCGCTCGGTGCTCAACGGCTCCGCCCACTCAGCATCTCCAAGAGGGCGGGAATTCTACATTCACAACAGGGTGGAGCCAGCGAGGACAGCGGCGTTTTATTGGTCATGATTTATGAATGACACATCAAGCAGCCAATCAGTGAGGAGATGGAGGAGGGGCGACATACAGCAGCAAGAAGAGGGATGAAGATGGAGACTGTAATGCACGTTTTATTGTATTTATTTAAAAAAAAGATGTATAACTGAATTAGACTGCCAGAAGAAGATGAAGAAACAACAAAAAATAAAATATTAGAGTAACTTGAAACATGATTTTACCCCCAGAACACACATTGAAATGAAACCAGTATGTTTGCAGAGCTCTGTCATTGTGTGTGTTAGCAGCTGTGGGGCCATGTTCCTTCAGTGTGTGTTTGTGTGTGTTTGTGTGTGCATCATCACATCACACACCACACTGGTTCTGTCATGTTAATCCTGAAGCTATTTTAAACTGCAAAACATAGTTTTCTTTTTAAAGGAGAGAAATTCAATATGCTGCATTTAAAACAGCATTACAAAGGGGGCTTACCTACATTAGCAGTGTTTATACTGGATTGTAAATGTGCTTAATACATTTAAATGCAGTAAAACATTTCCAGAAAAGTTTGAGATAGTAATAAAACCATATTTAGATATAAGGTTTTAAAATGGAGGTGACTCTTTCCATCAGTTGACAGATATGGAAGCTTTGCTTTTTATTACTCTCTTATAAATATAATTGTATAAATAGTCCATACCTTTATCTTTTGCTACTGTTTCATCTATATATATTTTTTTTGTTTGCTTTTCTGCATTTTGCTGCAGAGCTTCTTTGTAGTGAAAAGAAGTGTTGTGTATAAATACAGGGCATTGTTTTATAAAAATTACATTATAATTATCATTGTAGTAATCATAGTTATTCATATATGCGTTTATCATGTTAACATATTTTTATTAAATTAAAGCCTTTTTTAAATTAAAAACCAAAGATCCAACAGGTCTCTTCAGTATCTAAAGAAAATGTTTTTGTTATCATATGTCCACATTATTATCTCTGTTGGAGTTTAATAAAATGTTTATCTAGTTGTATTTGCATTGTTTTGGTCATCTTTATTTCTTAATAATAAAATGTTCTGGGGTGTCAGGATAAAAACATAAAAATTGTAAATATATTTTACTTATTAATTTTATTTGAGGTTGATCTCGTGTCTGATAAAACCAATACACAGTAAGAACAGAAGGTTTTATGGTGCAGAGATTTTTTTTTCCTTTATTACGGACGTTATAAAGAATATTGTGTTTCTCCGCTAGGTGGCGCTCTGAACTCGTCCTGTAACCTGCTCCTGCCGTGAGCCTCCGCGGACACCGTAGATCAGCCGGACGTAGGTTTGAAGTCGTTTTGCGGGAGAGACTCAAAAACATCAACACAGACTTTATAATATGGTTAGATTACTTAACCCCTGAGGACAGTGGGGTTTATTTAATGATATTTATAATTTTATGGATCTTAATTTGACCTGTGAGCAGCAGAGGCCGAACATGGAGGCAGGAGAGCGGCTGATGGAGCAGCTGAAGCCCGAAGGAGAAGCGGTCAGTTCAGCCTGAGAGAATAAAGTTTGTAGCTGAAATAACCATCATCAGAAGGAAATGATATCCGTTTATGGTGTCAAAAATATACCTTAAGTTCAAGCAGGAACACTCAGGAACAGATACATGATGGAATAAATAAATAATTCTGTAACATTTATTTGGTTATTGGTTTGGTTACTCAGAAAACCTGAAGAAGCTTTTAACATTAGTTTACACAAACTGAACTTCATCCAAAATCTTATTAACAAACTAATTAGAAATCTGATTCCTGTTAATGGTTCATCGAGCGAGTATACCTATTCTATGACTTACACTAAGGTATCCAAGAGGGAAAAAATATTATTAATAGACAGAAGTGCTATCTTTCAGCCCTCTGTCACAATATACCATATACAAATGAATTCATGTATAAATAGAAACAAATTTACATAAAAGAAAAATTGCATTTGAAGAATTATATATTAGAGCATAAAAAGATATGACATCATGATTTATTTTCATTTCTCTATATTCAGGAAAGGGTTTATTTGTTTTTTTGTTTTTTTTTAACCCAATCTAGCAGCATAGTTTTAAAGATAAGTTTTTCAATTCAAGTTATAAAACATGCTTATGGGTAAATATGAAATTCTTAAATGTTGAAAATTCCCCTCATATGCCTATATATTTTGAAATTAACTACGAGCCTTTTTTCAGTGTTTTTTAAGGTTTGTTTGATGTCTGTCTGCAGGAGTCCACCTGGTTAAGGATGATTCTCACCTTCATCACTGAACATGTTCATCCTCTTCTCTCTGGCTCCGCCCCTTCAGGCCAGTCAGCCAATCAGCTAAACAAATGTTCTTTGTACCTGCCAGGTGAATCCAGCAAATTAAAAAAACCCAAAGCTTTATCTTACAGTATATCTGTGTGGTTTTTACATTTTTCTTGTTTGTGTGTTATTAACATGAAACTCACCTGGAGGCTGTGATCAGTGTGTTCATGTTGTGTGTTTTAGGAGGAAGTGTGAGTCCAGACGAGCTGTGTGTGCAAGTGGTGAAGGAGATACAGAACATGATGGTCACACACACTTTACCTGTGAGCTACAGGTGTGTTTACAGTTACTGATACTCATCTCTGTTAGTGTTTGTGTTTACTACACCATCAGTGATTACAGTGACCTTTGACCTCAGGCTCGTCTCTGTCTCCGAGCTGCTCTCCAAGCAGCACCTGGCTTGTGTCAGTAACCTGTCCTGGAGCACCAATCAGCAGCGAGCGTGGGAAAAGGAGGCGGAGCTTTCCTTGCCGGGTCAGCAGGCTCTGCCGCGAGTAAACCTGCTTCTGATTGGCTGCCTGAGGGAGGGGAGGGGCGGAGACTGGAGGCTGACGGACGCCAGCGGCAGCGTCAGGTTTGAGGTGAGGGTGACGGGTTGACTCCTGCTGTGTGACGGGAGTTATGAAGATCTGTTTACCTGTCTGTCTCTCTGCAGTGCCTGTCTCCCTCTCTTCTGTGGCTGAATCACCTCGTCTTCCTCCCTCACTGGAACTACATCCCCCATGATGCCCCGGGGCAGGATGAAACTCAAGGTGAAGGTCATGTGGAGCTGATTGGTTCCCCAGTTCTGTTATGTCCTGCTACTGAGCAGAGATTGGCTGTTGGTCCTGGTAAAGGGGCGGGGCTTAGTGGAGTGGTTGGAGTCAGACGGGCTCTTGGATTAATGCAGAGAAGGTGAGACTCCTGACCTTTGACCTTTGGGGTGGGTTTGAGGGAGAGTTGTGTCTCACAGCGACTTGTCTGTCTCTCAGGATTCGTGGTCAGCGTCTGACAGTCTGGGGGACGGTGGCTTCAGTCTGCCCGCTGCTGGTGGTTTCAGGAACGCCGTTCTTCTGTTTCACGCTGAAGGACGACTCCCACACTTTACCCGTGCTCGTTAAGGTGGGAAACCCCGTCTCTTTGGGGTCGATGATTCCTCCTCTGTAGTTTCCATCTTCCTAAAGTATCTCTCTCTTTTTTTCTGTCTCTCTCTCTCTCTCTCTCTGCAGGACAGCAGCAGGCTGTGGTGGTCTCAGTGTGTGTGTGTCGGTCAGAGTGTGTGTGTGACAGCTCTGCGTGTGTGTGTTTTACAAGGCTGGAGAGGAAACAGCATCCTGTGTGTGACAGAGCAATCAGAAATACACACAAACTACACACACACACAAGAAAACACACAGAACGAAACACAGTCCGATACGCCTCCATTAGAGATGATGTCACACGGCGATGACTGCTGTGAGGAGGCGGGGCCTGGGAGAAGCTCTGTCCAGTCAGGCGTCAGAACCAAGCAGTCCAGAATCATAAGTTACCAGGTAACACAGGAAACACTGAGCTCTGATTGGCTGATGGATGTCACCTTTGTGGTAAGCTCCGCCCCTCTTCTCTGATAGGGCACTGTGACGGAGGTGGTGAGTGAGGGGGCGGGGCTGTATGTGATTGACAGGAAGGTGGGTCTGTGCCTGGCCTATCAGCCGAGTCTGAGGAGGAAACTGCGAGTAGGAGACTCTGTAGAGGTGAGACACATCACAGGTGAGACAGAACAGGTGAGACAGAGCACAGGTGTGAGTGACGGCGCTTATTTTTGACTCTCCCCACAGCTCCATCATGTCCACTTCCTGTACCGGCCCTGTCCTGACCTCCCTCCCAGCATGCTTTGCACATGCCTGCACTCCACCCTCAGGGTCACCTCCTTCAGCAGGGTCAGCGGGTCATCACCTGCCTCCACCTGTCCTGGGGATGGAGTGTTGCCGCGGTTACTGCTGGAGAAAAACGTGGGTGTGTCAGAGTACCTGTGGACCTGTCACCTGAGCTCACAGCTCTCACACAGGTGAGTTCAAGTGTCATCAAATGTGAAAAAAATACTCCTCTGATCAAGAGCCAAGGACAAGCTGAAATTAACACAAATTTACATTTTACATTGAGTTCAAGACCACTGCTGAAAAAAACTGAAAAACCTTTTAAATAGAAAAAAGAGTTTGAATAAAGAACCCATTAAAGAGGAGCTCCACTGTTCTTGTTTATCACTTCAAAAATTTGTTTTAGCATGCTTGTTCTAGAAGAAGTCCCTTATCAGGTGGCCATTGTGAAGTGCAGCGTTGTCCTATTGAAAAACCCAGTCATTAGCACTCAGACCAGGGCCCTCAGTCATGATGGACGCCCTCTGCACAACCGTCAGCATTGTTCCGATGAAGGAAAAAGCAGATCATAATGTTTCATCTCAGTGGGATCTCCTTGTCATGACAGTAACATTGGTTGCCATCAGGACCAACAAGGTTCAATTTTTCAAATTTTCTCATAGGAGAGTCAAACTTTCTGTATCGTTCTCTGTCAAAGTGTAAATGGCAAATTAGTAGAAGGAGACAAGGTTTTTGTTCAAAAAGCTTTTCTCTCTCAGACGCCGCCCGATGGTTATTGGGCTGCAGTCGTAACCAGTAATGTCCCGTGGCGTGACTGACAGCAATAGTCTACCACTTGGCCTTCAGTCGTATTTATGCAGCTCAACAATCAGATCACGGCCGAAGAGAGGAAGACTTTCAGCCTTTATCATCAGGAGGTCATGACAGTGTGAATACTTGACAGAAAAAATGATGCTGAATTTTGTCTTTTAAAAGGCTGTGGTCTTAAACATTTGATCAGCTGGTGAGCAGACTACTTCACTTTCATTATTGCTCCCATTTCTTCACACAGTGCAAAATGTAGATTTGTGCAAATTTTTAACTGGTCTTCAGCTTTTAATCAGGCCTATACAACCCAAAAACCCGTCTCTCTCCACCTGTCCGTCTCCAGCCTCCTCCCCAGTGTGTTGAAGCAGCAGTGCGTCTGTGTTCTGTCCTGGACACTGATGGTGGACGTTTGGGGACAAACTGGAAGAGGAAGGAGAGACATTTACTCTGAGATGTTGGACGAGCCTCACACCTGCCCCCTGACTCAGGTAGGTACAACTTTACCTCCACAGTAGTGCTGTCTCTCTCTCTCTCTTTAGTACAGTGCTGTCTCTCTCTCTCTCTTTAGTACAGTGCTGTCTCTCTCTCTCTCTTTAGTACAGTGCTGTCTCTCTCTCTCTCTCTCTCTCTCTCTCTTTAGTACAGTGCTGTCTCTCTCTCTCTCTCTTTAGTACAGTGCTGTCTCTCTCTCTCTCTTAAGTATAGTGCTGTCTCTCTCTCTCTCTTTAGTACAGTGCTGTCTCTCTCTCTCTCTTTAGTACAGTGTTGTTCCTGAGGTCCATCAGTGCGTCAGTCTTTCAGAGCTCTCCCAGTCTCTCCAGTCTGAGTGCTGGTCTTCAGTGTCTCTGATTTCTCTGCTGCCTCCTGATGGATCCAGTCTGACCAGTGATCAGATTAACTCTGCACTGGCCTGGTCCTGCAGGAAGTTGACCTCTGATCTCCTCACGAACCCCCAGAGTGGATTAAGACTCAGGTAAACTGTGTCCCCTGACCCTAAAAAACACAGAGCTGCAATCACTGGAGAGTTTTAGCTACACACTTTACCTTTAACTTAACCGGGTGTGTGTGTGTGTGTGTGTGTGTGTGTGTGTGTGTGTGTGGTTTGACAGAGAGCGCCCCCTGCTGGTGGTGGGTGTGTTGGAGCTTCCGTCACAGACGTCAGATCAGAGTCTGCAGCTCAGAGACAGGACAGGTGTGATCACATGTGTCGTCACGGAAACCAGTCAGGAGGAGGAGGGGCAGCAGACGGCTGTTTTTAACACTGCCTGGATAGGTAACACACACACACACACACACACACAGAGGCACACTTACTGAGTCAATCTGTCTTTACAGTGACCTCTGACCTTTGTGTGTGTTTCAGGTTGTCTGGTGTGTATCAAGCAGTTCACCATGGTAACGGAGAGATTCATACAATCAGGTTTCCCCTCCCACAAGCACCTGGACCAGGAGAAATACATCACACGCAGACACTGCAGGTACACACCCAGACACACCCACACACGCACACACACACACACACATGCTCACAGGGTCAGAGGTTAATGCCAGGTCAAACCTGTGAGTGTGTGTTTCCCTCACAGATTGTACCTGCAGTTCTCCTTGGACCATGTTCACATCCTAAGTCCATCTGTCGCCATGGTAACACACCTGCAACAGAAGAGGGAGGAGTCAGGAAATGATGTCACCAGAGGGGAACAAACAGAGGAGGAGATAAAAGAGGGAGATGGAGTGAGAAAGGAAAAAAGGAGGAAAAAGGAAAAAGTATCAGACTCCCCCAACTCCATCACCATGGCGACCGCTTCTGTGACCTGCAGGCCCTGTGTCTCCATGGTGATCAGGGTGGAGCAGAAGGAGGGTGTGGCCTGGAGGAACATGGGGGTGGGGACAAAGGACAAGGAGGCGGGGCTTACACTCAGCTTCTCTGTTAAAGCTGCTGTGATTGGTGCAGTGGTCAGCTGGGGGCGGGACCCAAAGAATGGACCAATGACAGCGAGCGAGGTGGATACAGAGAGGATGGAGAAGGTGAGACATAATACACAGGTGGTAAAAGCTCATGACACAGCTGAGTTTTAATCGACTGTCACCTGTGCAGGTTCTGCTGGTGTTCTCAGGTGCGTCTGCTCGGTGGTTTCCTGTTCTTCAGCCTGGATGCTTCTACAGAGTCATCGTCCCAAACACACAGGTACACACACCTGTGCTGATCTGACAGGGGGCGCTGCTCATGACAAACTAAAACTGCTGCATCAAAGTCTTGTCAGCTGATTGGTCAACCTGTCCGTCCTTCAGGATCACAGCGTGCTCATTGGCTGTGGTGTTCCTGGGCGGAGCCAAGTCGAACTTCACACAGGCTCCGCCCTCCAGGTCCAATCTGATTGGAGGTTCCACACACTGACACGCCAACCACTGCTGCAGAGATACAGACAGGTAAACACAGCTACAGACAGGTCAACACACCTACAGACAGACAGGTAAACATTTGACTGAAAGAACTCTCTCTCTCCCTTTCTCTCTCAGGCTCTCTCGTCCAAAGTTCTCTCTGTCTCTGATGTCGTTGACTGCAGGTAAAACTTTTTCTTTATCTCTTGTCTGCTGCAACATTTCACCCTCATTAGCTTTTATTAAGAAGTATTTGTGTTTCTGTGTGTGTGTGTGTGTGTGTGTGTGTGTGTGTGTGTGTGTGTGTGTGTGTGTGTGTGTGTGTGTGTGCAGCTCTGAGCTGGTTTGTTTTCAGGCTCTTGTCTCTGACAGGATCAGTCTGAACGACAGGACAAGTGATTCTGGACATTCAGGTACAGGGATGCTTTTATTGTGAAAGGTAAACTTTAATGTGAAGATCCAGCAGGAAGAAAAATTTAATGTGTGTGTGTGTGTGTGTGTGTTTGCAGGTGTGCGACTTACAGTTTGTGATGAAACTGGAACAAGTCTTCAGGTTTACCTGGACTTAAGCCACGCCCCTTATCCAGCCGGCATGTTACCTGGAAACACACTGCTGCTGTCTGCTTTTCAGAGGAAAGTGTCCAGGTAAAACACACACACACACACACACACACACACACACACACACACACACATCCACTTTATATACCTGTGCTTCATTCAATCATGGAAATCTAAATTCAAACGGTTGTTGATTTTCTGTTTCTCATTTCAAATGCATTTAACATAATCCCACAAATAGTTAAAAATAGGATCAATTAGAGATTGTGTTAAAGAGTAAATTCTAAAATTCTTAAACTCACAGGTCGATGACTTCATGTCTTCTGCCTCCTGTCAGATTATCGTTATATTTTATCAACTGGATTTTTTTATCTGATGTTCAAGAAAAACAAAAAGTCTTGAACTTTTTAGATATCTGACATCTGACACATTTAAGCTATTGTGACACTTTATGAGTGTGTGTGTGTGTGTGTCCAGGTCAGGGGGTGTGTACTGCAGGGGTTTACCTGTCAGCTCAGTGACTGTCCTCAGACATGGAGAAACCAGGTAAACTCTGGTTTATTGATTCTTTAATCCTGATGATGTTCAGATTCATATTCAGATTTACGTCTGTGTCTCTGTGAACTCTCCTGATGTCAGCTGTTTGTTACTGATGATGTCATGGCGTGCTAAGTGTGAAAAGTGCTTTGGTTTGTGTTAATTTTGTCTGATGTCTCCTTTCAGCTCCGCCCAGCCTCCTCCTCCCATGATGCACCTGGGTGAGTGGGCAGCAAGCAGGCGGCAGAGGTGCTGTGTTGGCCGGGTCAAAGGTCATGTGGTGTGTTTCCTGTTCCTGCAGCTGCAGTGGATCTGTTCTCTGTGCGGGAGTCTCTACAAACAGGTGCTGCACAGTGTGTGTGTGTGTGTGTGTGTGTGTGTGTGTGTGTGTGTGTGTGTGTGTGTGTGTGTATAAATATATATATAAACCTATCTCTCTTTCTCTCTCAGTCATGTTGCAGTTCTTCGTGTCCCTCAACATCATCAGTGTTTGAATCTAAAGCAAAGTAAGAACCGCTCTGTGTTTTCGATTGTGTCTGTATAATGGTGTGTGTGTGTGTGTGTGTGTGCGTGTCTCTGAAAATAAGTGTGTGTGTGTTTTTATCAGGCTGGTGATCGATGACGGGACAGGTGAGGCTCACATCAGCTTCTCCGGCGCCCTGGTTTGCACCCTGCTGGGATTGGCTGATTCTCAGTGGGCGGGGCTTCAGAGAGCGGTCAGGGTCAGAGGTCACATCAGAGTTTTCCCCAGGGGGCGGAGCCTGGTCAGTATCACTTCCTGCTTTTGACCCCAGAAACTCTGAGAACTAGGGCTGGGCAATTAATTACTAATTAGATTTAATCACAACATTTCCTGTTGCAATATTGTAACTACAGGAAATGCAACATTTCTATAACCTGAAATATGTCAGAGTACCAGAGACAATATTTTATGCAGTAGATGTTTTCTGCTCTACACTTGTGTTTCTCAACTCTGCTCAACTAGAGAGACAAACTGTTGAAAACTACTGAAAAAAGTGGCAAAAACAGCAAGAAGGAGCAATGAAAAATAATCTTTAAGTGGAGAAAATGGTCATAAAGTAGCAAAAATTGGCAAATTGTCAGGAGGTACCAAAAGTGGTGGAAAGTGGCAAAAATTAGAATGAGTAGCAAAAATGGGTGAAAATTGGGAGAAAACTTAAAAATGGTCAGAAAGTAGTTAAACTTTACTGAACATTTTTGTTTAAAAATTCCATCTTTATTGATCTTGTGTAATTTTCAAACCTCCAAAGACACTGAATTTTGGGTTTTCATTGTCTGCAAGCCATAGAAATGTTGCCTCCTTCAATAAAGCAATACAACAAGAAAAATCACACCATAAATCGCAATTGCAATAAAGGGAGAAATAATTGCAATTAGGTTATTTTTGCAAATCAATCAACCCTTGTGTGAACCAATTCTTTATCTTTTTGTGTGTGTGTGACAGGTGTGTGGCCCTGAGGACCCCCTCCTTCATTACCTGGTGTGTGTGTGCAGCAGCGAGGTCGTGTGTCGTCAGCTCTCTCTCACCTGCAGCAGAAACACCAATCAGAGAGCAGAGGGTGAGAGAAACAAAGATCTTCTATTGTAGTTCAGAGCAGATGATGGAGTGAAGGGAGGGCTCGCTCTGTTCAGAGACGCTGTGACAGAAACAAACACCTGAACTTCCTGTTTGTGTTTCAGGGACCAAAAGATTCAGTCGAGGAGAGCGAGACTTCATCACCAGGATGTGTCCACCTCTACAGCTCACCTGTCGGCTCATCCACTGACTCACCTGAGCGCTCAGACAGAAAGTCAGCTCACCTGCACGTCGTTTTAACTTAAAATCCTGCTATGTTTAAATTTAAAGTTTAATTTATTTCATATTTTCATGCCTAGAAACTCTCGCCTGAAGGGGGCAGCGTGTGTCCTATAATGTTTTATGAGTATGTATAAAGATTAAGTGTATCCTCAAAGCTGAAATAAAAGATCTTTTATTATGAAAAGGTGTGTGTTACATATTTTTACGAGTTGTGATGTCACAGAATAAGCCGTGATTTTGTTAAAAAGAAGTTGTAGTTACAGAACAGACTGAGTGAAATACACTGAGTGTAACTTATTTGTTGTTAAATTCACAGTCTCACACATCTACAGGGAAAAACTTATACACTTTTCAATTAAAGTTATAATGTTAAGTTTAATTGAAACATTTACTTGTAAAATAATGTTTAATCTGCCCTGTGGCATCACAATGAATTAACCAGCAGGGGGCGCTGCAGCTCTTAAGTGATGTACTTTGGTTTGTAACGATCACTCTCTGCCTATCAACTAATGACTGCTGAATTTTGATTGGCTGAGCCGTTAACTGAAGCTGTTTATGTTTAGTAACTTAAAATTCAAGACACTTTTTATGTGGAAAACAATAAGTTTGGAACAGATTTTACTCTGAATGATGAATATATCTGCTGGCAAATGACGCCACTGTCTCCCAAGGGTCAGACAACCAATCAAAAAAACAAAAATATCTCTGTAAAGATGGTAAGGTGATCATGTGTTCGACCATTAAAACGTCTTCAAATTTTGATTCATTAGTGTAATTTTTTACTCTGTTGTGTCAGAAAAATATTGTCAGGTCTGATTTACTGTAACTGCTCATTGTTACCTGAATGAACCAACAGGAGGCCCCTGAGCTCCTTCTCTCTGCTGCAGCTCATCTCCAGAAACCTTCTCCTGGTAACTGATGACGCGTCACCAGCTCAGCCTCTGATTGGCTGCTGAATAAATATGAAGTGAAAGTTTGAAGTGGGGACTTTCTGTGGATGCTGTGTTCAAGTTTCTGATGACAATCTGAGAAAAAAAAGAAACCAAACAATAAACCGCTGAACAGAGACGCTGCTCAGTGAAACTACCTGACTGTTGACCTACAAAATCAGACACACCTCTGAACACTGGTTATTTAACCTGACACAAACACACTCTTAGCTGTTGTATAACTCATTATATGAGAGTTTTGACACTGACAAAAAAGGTTGATAAATACAGACTGATGTTTGTGAACATTTTAAAACCATCAATTTGTTGCAAAAAAAATATTAATGCTGAAACTGAAAATATGTTCTGTAATAGTGCAAAAACAAAAGTGTTGTAAAATGTGGTTAAAATGGATTGAGTATGTAAAACATGTAAGATCGGACTTTGTTTGACTTTATTTGTGCACTATAAACGTAAACCCTTTACACATTGGCATTAATTTCTTTATATACATGTTGTTGTTTTTTTACTTGATGTAGAAATAGTGAGCTCCCTGGTTCAGTTGTTCATGTTACAGTGAATGTTCAATTTAAAATGGGGAAAGAATAAAAAAAACAACACTGTGAAAGCATTTTGAATAAGGACATTCAGACTTTCTGCATCAGTCTGTCCCAAATCCTGACGGAAAAGAAGGACATTAGTATTATTCCCAAAAAGATTTTTTTAAATGGACAAATATCTAAGAGGAGCAAGGAAATCTGTTGTCAATTGAAAGTCATGTATTATATAAGATAAGCTGCGCTTTACCAAATAAAAAATTATGAAAAAAGTAAGAAAGAAAGAAAGGAAAAAACTGCAAATTTGTGTTGTTTTATGATAAAAATCTGCACGGACTGGTACTCACCACTTTGAGAGAGACTGCGTGAGCAAATAGTTCAATAGTTTTATTGTTCAATGAGAAATAGTTTGCAGATTTCATCATCTATAGATAATAATATAATAAGATTCAGAGAATATAAAGAAATATTGAGACAAGGACTAAAAGCACACTGGATAAATTGGATCTTCAGCCCCCCCGCATTAATTACTAGAGACATGATTCTATAATAGAAATCACAGCTTGGGCCTAAATTCATGAAAGAATGGGACATTATAACATATGAGAGAAGTTTTTCAGACACCTGATACATGTCTGAAATTCTGCATTGAGGGTCACTCTTTGGTCTCTTAGTGTTATTTCTTTAAGTGCAGCTATATTTAAAGCACTTAAGGACCCTTAAAAAGCTGTTGGAACTTAAAATTGATTGATTTCATTAAGGCACATCAGAAATTTTGAGAATTGGCTCATTTTGGTGCCATTGATCTACTCCTGAAGGTCATGTTTCAAGTCTGTAAAACAGGACAAGTCGGAAAAATAAAATTCATGATATTATATTGTATTGTAAAAATCCAGAACTTCTGGAAATACACCAGAGACAAAATGCATTAAATAAAGAACCCATCACAAAATACACTGAGTTTACAGGTTCTAAGCAAGGAGGGGTACAGCTGCTGCCAGGCCTCTCCAGTCAGACCCTCAGAAATGTCCTCTACAGGCTCCTGTAGCTGTCTGTTCTCAGGTAGAGATCAAAAGTACTATTAACTGGACTGTTAACACAGTCACATTCTTTCAATTTATTTATTATTCAACTAGGACTTATTACAAAGTGCAATATCTGCAATATTTTGGTTCACTTACTGTAAATTTTATTGCTTATTTCTTGCTTATTGAGCGAATTGCACACTTTTTAGTACTTTGTTCTATTTGCACACTTATCCAGTATTTTATTCTATTTTTCTATTCCATTTGTATTATGTCTTATCTTATTGCTCATTCTATTTTATCAAACACTTAATTTTTTATTGCATTCCTCATTGTCCTTATTATCCCTAATTATTCCTTCTACTCTTGTTCTGTGATGAGCATCTGGCAAAACTAAATTTCCCCAACAGGATAAATAAAGTATTTCTGATTCTGATACCTGAATGAACCAACAGGAGACTCCTGAGCTCCTTCTCTCTGCTGCAGCTCATCTCCAGAAACCTTCTCCTGGTAACTGATGACGCGTCAGCAGCTCAGCCTCTGATTGGCTGCTGAATAAACATGAAGTGAAAGTTTGAAGTGGGGACTTTCTGTGGATGCTGTGTTCAAGTTTCTGATGACAATCTGAGAAAAAAGAAACCAAACAATAAACTGCTGAACAGAGACGCTGCAGAAAAGGAATGCATGACTGTTGACACGTACACACAAACAGACACACACACACACACACACACACACTTATAGTTTAACCCTGACAGTCGTCCTTTTAACTTTCAATCTTGTGAACTTTTGTTTTCACTTCTTTGTTTGTCTCTCTTTAAGTTTGATCTTAGACGCGTCATCCAGCCTCACACTGAGCGTCTCTAACCATTGAAGCCTTGTCTCATACATTTTTCCACCTTCTCATACCTTCTTCTGTTACACCTGAAGCACACCTGTGGTCCATCATTAAGCTGCTGCTGAAGTCAGGGAAAACAACACTGAACGCAGCAAGTCGCCACGGCTCACAGATCAAAATAATATTGTGTTGAAACATTTTTAGGGCAGTGTTGGTGACCCCAGGTAATTACAGTGCGACCAATGCACAAGTGACTTGGTGTGTTGATGAAAGCGAGTGGGAGAAACTATGCCGAGGGGCTACGATAACAGCCGTAACATGGGAAAAAGCACAATACAACACTTACAGCGTACCTTATTTACCTGCAGGAAGTCGGGTTTACAGCTCTATAGTCTCTCCCAACCAGAAACACGATGTTGCAGGCGTCTGCTGGGCTACAACTTTTTAGTTCAGACCTGAGGCAGTGAGCACGCGCTGCCATTGGCATCAAGCAACATAGAAGAAGCCCAGTTTGGATGTTATGTTTATGAACAGTAACAAAAATTCCTGCAGACCCTACCTTTAACTATAATTTTGTAGATGCTGAAAAAAATCTACAATTTCATTTAACAGACACTTTTGTCCAAAGCAGCATACAACACAAGCAGGAATTAAGATTTGAGGAAAAAACCTTAGTAATTACGAAAAAGTGCTTCAAGTTGATTGGCTGTGGGTACAACCATCTAGTGCTGAGAGAAGAGTTTTTGTTCTTTTTAAAACAATGCGGCAAAACTAACCACAGCTACTGATTAAATGCCAATAACATTGTTTAATATTCAACAAAGTTCATTATCAGGTGCTTAATATTCACTAAGAGCTACATCTTAGACCTTCCATTCATTTTACCCCGAGGACAAAGAGCAGAAGAGTCGGATTAACCCTTTAACTACATCACCTCGAAAAAGGAATAGAAAAACCTTTTTCTTGCATTTCTTATTGCAGCAGGTGAGTTGTAACCACTATCTACCCCAAATAGAAGAAAAAGTGACATAAAATGCTCATTTATAAATAAATTAATTACTACTAAATATCCAGGGCATTGAACAGTTTTAATTTCTGTAAGTACGCCACAAAATATTAAGCTATATTTTTTCAATCAGGGGAAATATTGCATGAAATGAGGAAAAACTGCATTTTCAAATTTTTCATCTTGACCTAAGTACGATGATGAATAATTCTCAGATTCATTTTACTTGTGATTGGATGCTTCTGAGCAAAACATTCATTTTGCATGAAAAAAACTTTAAGAAAAAAGTGCAGAACAAAGGGACATTTGTATGCATTCAATGTGTCATCTATTTTATTTATTTATTTATTTGGATCCCCATTAGCTGCTACCAATGCAGCAGCTACTCTTCCTGGGGTCCAATTCAAAACAGTCAACAAAAAGTGCACAATAACAACGTGTAAAATACAAGTTCAATCAGCAATGAACAGTATAAAACATACAAAGCTGAAATACACTTATGAAAGAAAAAAAAATGTCCCATCGATATCAATATCCATATCAAATATCAATACTTAAAAACAAAACAAAACAAACAAACAAAACAAAACAATCAAAAGGACATATACCTATATACATTTTATGTATATAGACCTATATACATAAAAAGTCAATATTTACATTCTAAACAACCTGACTGTGGTTGTGCATCAAAATAAACATTTTTGAGGCTCTAGATGTGTCACATGCTTCTACTGGATGGTAGAGATGATTAAATCAGTTTGAGTTAAGTTAGGCGCTCCTCTTATTGAAATATAGTTACTGAAAATGTGCTAAACCATTTTGGTCGAGGAAGAAGCTAAAGAGTGTTTTAAATGTAACAAAGGACTCTGTGGATATCTTTGAATTTGATTGGAGCTGCCACTAGAAGCTCGAGAAGAGCAGTCAACAGCGGGGCAAGATGATTAAAGACAGGACGTGCTGCTGCATTTTGGGTAATCTGCAGGGGTGTAAATGTTGGCCCTTTCCAAACCAAACCCTACACCCTCCGTCAGAAATCACACTCCGAAGTCACATTCATCAAGGTGTAGGGTTTAGTTACAGCAGCAGCTTTGGGACAAACTTCCTTCTGTGGAAACAGTAATTTTGTGTTACCATAGTTTCACAGTGGCACCTTGCAGGAGTGAGAAACCGCTGTGCGCCTGCGAATGATGCACCAACCAGTGTGCATTTTTGTTTTTCTCTTTTGTTCTTTATCAAATTATGTTAGTTTGAACAGATAAATTATCCTTTATGCAGGGGTGGTCATTTATTTTCTACAAGGGGCCACATGAGAAACCTGATTCAACAAGAATGCAAACTTGATTCTGCTCAATATTAACTTTCCCCTCCATTTTAAAATGCTTCTACTTGTTTTCTTATTATCTTCAACTGGTAACCAGAAGAATAAGGAACTTCTGTAAAATGTGAAACTGTGGTTTGGGTCAAAGAAGAAAATACTCCTATAGAAGTGATAAACATTAAAAACACAAACGATCATTCATTTCATGTAAAGCTTGTTAGGCGTCACATACATTGTATAAATTAGAAGCAAATTTATACAAAATGAGAATATTTTTAGCTTCATGTTACCTCTTCAGTGAGAAAAATCTATCTTTCTTGAGCTTGAACAAGCACATTGAAATCTGGATGAAATCCCGAAGATGATCATCAGTGATAGGGGATCTGGATTTGATTTTTTTTTTTTTTTTAACTTTTACACTTGTTGCTGTTTACGGAGGGCTCATGTGCACAATTCTGTCCATATAAAAATATTGGAAACGTCACCCTTTTCAAAATAAAAGCAACACAGTAATATTGATTTTTTTTTCTCATTTATATTCTATCCTATAATTGACCTCCCGTTGGCCCGACAGGGAAACCCAAAGGGCCGGATGTGGCCCCCGGGCCTCCAGTCAGCCATGTCTGCTTTAATGTACAACTCAGTGTTAAGTCAATTTATTGTAGTTTCATTATAATGTCATAAAATGAGTTTTTCAAAATTATAGGAATCATAATACTACAAGGATATTTCCAAATGTCAGAGCAGCAAAAAACTTCTTTTCTTGTTTGAATTTGAATTTCAAAGTTTGAATTGAAATTTCACAAATACATCAAAAACAATATTAAATGGGAAAAAATTTCCATAGTTTAACAGGAATCGTGTCTGCAACATGACTTTGATCAGCCTTTATCACCTAAGTGCTGAATTAGCCTAATCAATGTGTCTAAGTTTATTAAATCACTTTTGTTTTTTATCCTTAAAGGGCAGAGGACTTTTTGTAACTGAACACAGCTAAAACAGCTCTTTATGTGTGATTGAACTGTTTTAGCTCTTGCATTCATCACAGACATCACCTCCATGTTCTATAGTCTACGTCTGGTTCATAAAGTTACAGATGTTTCCTTTAACAGGCAGAGACCTCCAGCAGAACCAGACTCATGTTGGACCAACATCTGCTGAGACCAAAGTCTGTCCTCTCTCTGCTGCTGTCCCACAACAACCTGCTTCACCTGGAGACTGATGACGCATCAGCAGCTCAGTTTCTGATTGGCTGTTGGTGAAGAAGTGAAAGTAAAGAGTCGGGAGTTTCCAGAGAAGCTGCTGCTGCTGAGTTCAGGCACTGCAGGAAATCACAGCGTGCTCGTATTAGCTGAGTGTTAAAGCTGAGCCTCAGTTTCAGAGGTGAATGCTGTAAAGTCCTGGTTTCAGTCAGACACTTGAAGGCATCATGGGTCAGACTGGTTTTATTGGTGAGAAGAGATGAGGAAACTGTCACTGTCCCAGTTTAACAAACACACACACACACACACACACACACACACACACACACACACACAGAGTTAAAGTCCCTTCACTCTGATGATCAGATGATAAGAATAAGACAAATCTGACTCTGTAGTGGAAGTCACTGCATTCACAAACAGATTTTTCCTGAATCTGATAGAAAAATGATCCAGACTAAACCAGACTCAGTCTCAGGTTTCTTTGTTGTACCAGTGTTTTCTTTTTAAATCTGGATGTTTAATATCACAGCAGCTTTTTGATAAAAGTACAAAGTTCACAGAAGCAGAAACTCTCAGGTTAAACTAAGAACAAGATTTATCAAATTATTTTATCTTCCTTTATTTTCTGACCAAATATTTAAAATCTTCCACCTGAACAGATAAATCTCTTTATTCCTCGTCTTTAGAAGTTTTACATAAATAAATATTCCAAACCCTGGTCACACCCACTGATGGTCACATGACTTCTTCAGACAACATGAGACTCAAAACCAGAGAAACAGAGAAGAGAAAGAACTGAATGGAGTCACAGATCAACTCTTCAACAGTTAACTCATTCAGTTCGGTTTATATGGAGAAAATAAACTGTAAACATCAATTTGTCCCTTCAGAATAAAACATGACAAACAAGGAAAATGTGTTTAATTCACCTTCAAACTTTTAACAAATGGAGCTGAAACAAGAAGTGTTTTTATTCCTGATCTTTCAGATTTAACTAAGAGAAAAGTTTTCTTCACTTCAGCAGAAAACAACTCAAACTCAAACATTTTATTTTGGAACCTTTTTAATTTAAGACTAAAATCTGAAATCATATCATATTTTGAAGAGTTGTTTAAGTTGGAGCAAACTCTTCGAACGAATTTATTCTGAAAAGCTCTTCAAGTGAAAGAAAACATTTTATTTTGAAAATCTCTCAAAAATAGATGGAACGTTTTATTTTGAAGGACCTCCATGAACAGAGCGTTGTCTCTGTTTCCTGAACTTCCTGTGTGAGCAGCAGCAGTCGCCTTTACCCGGACACTGATGACGTCACAGGATCTGATTGGCTGCTGAGTTTTTAGAGCTCAAAGTTTCTGTCAGTCCTCCTCAGACCAGCTCAGATCCACAGAGTCTAAAACCACTTCAGGTGTGTAGTCTCAGTCTGGTTCGGGTCTGTGGTGGTCTTCAGGTCTGTAGAGGTCTTCAGGTCTGTAGTGGTCTTCAGGTCTGTAGAGGTCTTCAGGTCTGTAGTGGTCTTCAGGTCCTTATTGGTCTTCAGGTCTGTAGTGGTCTTCAGGTCTGTAGAGGTCTTCAGGTCTGTAGTGGTCTTCAGGTCTGTAGTGGTCTTCAGGTCTGTGGTGGTCTTCAGGTCTGTAGTGGTCTTCAGGTGTCCTGGTTGGTTCTGGTCTCAGAGGATGAAGATGATGGTTCTGGTCCTGGTTCTCTCCTGGGTCCTCGTGGTCTCAGCTGAAGGTGAGTTTGTCTCTGAACTGATGAACAGTTTGAATGTTTACAAACAAACAAACAAACAAACAAACTGTCTCTGTTTTCTCTTCAGTTCTTCATAAGGACCAGTGGATCAGAGGCTGTTCAGAGACTGATGGAGAGGACATGTTAGGTCTGGATGGTGAGGAGATTTGGTTCGCAGACTTCAAAGCAGGAAAAGGAGTCGACACTCTGCCTGACTTTGTAGATCCTATGACCTTCCCAGGAACTTATGAACAAGCTGTGGCTGAGCAACAGATCTGTAAAGCCAACCTGGAAACACTTAATAAAGCCTACAAAGATGACAAACCAGAGCAAGGTAAAAACATACAACAGCACACAGTGTGTGTGTTTTTCTGTAGAATGTGTGGATGCACGTTTCTCTGCGATGTGTGTGTGTGTGTGTGTGTGTGTGTGTGTGTGTGTGTGTGTGTGTTCCTCTGCAGTATGTTTCATTCTTGCATGTGTTTCTCCATGTTGTGTCTGTGTTTGTGTGTGTAAGTTTCAGTGAGTATGTTTCTCTACAGTGTGTATGTCTTCTGCAATAGTGTGTATGTGAGTGTGTGTTTCTAAATGTGTGCGCCTGTATTTTTCTGTAGTGCAAGTGTTTGTGTGACAAATCAGTGTGGTATGAACTCTGATGATGCAAACATTTATTTGACGTGTGTTTGGATTTCACTCTTTGGCCCATGTCCGATGGAAGGGGGCGGGGCTTATCCGCTGCACTGCAGACTGTCAGCGCTCTACATTTTTGTTGTTGTGTTCATGTTTGATCCAGAGATAAGAGTCACAGCTCAGAGTTTCTTCATCTGCTTAGTTTCTAGCTCAGAGAAATTGACATCATTCATCTCAACAATAAGATGACCATGTAGCATCATCAGCATCGTCAGCATTACAAATGCACCAATACTGATACCATGCTGATGAACTCATACTTGTACCTATTTAAGACGTAGACTTGTCATAGGTACACAGGTAGAAGACTGTGGACTTAAAATGTCCGCAACATGTGCAGGTGCATCATGGTCTTCATTTCATTTGTTAAAATCAAGGAGTGAGGAAATAATTGAAATACTTTCAAAATCACATTAGAACTACTGCGGTGTTATGAAGTATTTGGATCGGATGTGTGACATTGAAATGTGAGTTCTTGTATTTGTACTCGGTTTGTTAAAAAGGTATCGTGCATTGCTGGTTTGCACGATTAGTTTAATAAGCATCAGCAGTGTGTGTGCATCTTTAAGTCTGTGAGGTCGTCAGGTAACAGTTGGGACCTGCAGGGGAGGTGACTTCAGCAGACCTGACCGAATCTCCCTCTCTCTCTCTCTCTCTCTCTCTCTCTCTCTCTCTGCAGACCCTCCCTCCACCCCCTTGGTCTACCCCAAAGACCAGGTGGAGCTGGGAGACAGGAACTTCCTGATCTGTCATGTGACCGGGTTCTATCCTGCTCCTGTGACCATCTACTGGAAGAAGAACGGAGAGAACGTCACACAAGGAATCACCAACAACACTCCGTTCCCCGACGATAACAGTCTCTTCACCCAGGTCTCCAGACTGGAGTTCATCCCTCAGCAGGGAGACGTCTACAGCTGCTCCGTCAACCACCTGAGCCTGGACCAACCCAAGACCAGGATGTGGGGTCAGGAACTACACACACTCTAAAACACACACACACACACACACATAGTAAAACACACTAAAACACACACACACACGAACAAATAAAATACATACATGAAAACACACACAGAATACAACACATCTGTTCACATACAACATTCATACACCATTGTTATGATAATGCCCACTAACAAATACACATGATTCACTCTTATCATCATGCAATAAGTGTTCAATCTGCATAAAAATCATTGTGTGTATGTGTGTGTGTGTGTGTGTTCTTGTCTGTCTCCAGAGGTGAAGGTGGATCAGCCAGGTGTGGGTCCTGCCGTGTTCTGTGGACTTGGTCTGACTCTGGGGCTGCTCGGTGTGGCTGCTGGAACCTTCTTCCTCATCAAAGGGAACGAGTGCAGCTGATTGGTCCAAACTGATGATGATGTCATCAGTGTGTGAGGAGCTGCAGGTGTCTGTTCACCTGGTTCTGTTTGCTTCATGTAGATACACAGTCTGAGGGAAAACACACAACTGACTGCTGTCTGCACACACACACACGCGCACATACAGTTTCCAAGTCTCACAATGAGATCCCTGTTATCATGTTTCTTTGCAAAACTCTGTTTAATGAATCAAAGCTGAAATAAAGTTTTTCCAGAGTGACATCACTGTTCCTTACTCATGTTCACACACACACACACACACGCACACACACACGCGCACACACACACACACACACACACTTACACGCGTACGCACACACACACACACGCACACACACGCACACATGGAAACCACTTTAAAGTTTTTCCTAACTTGCCCATCAGGCAAGTGCTTCCCAAATCTACTTGCCCTGTCCAGGAGATACTTTCTCTGGCTGTGATGTGCATACATTCTTTTCCCAACATTTTTGGAACTAAATTCATTGCCTGTCAACTTTAGAAACACACAACATTTCTTTCTTAAGACAAGTGTAATAGCTTAATGTTAGCCTAATGAAAATTATATTTAACTTTGCTGGGATCAGCCCATTGTAAAGCCAAATCAGGTTCTTTTCCAAAGAAGTTCAAACCTGTAAAGTACTGTAAATTTCAGGATTTTTGATGACATATTGCAACTGGCTACTCAGGGGCTCCATAACAGAAACAAGAGGAATGAAGGGTATGACATTTAATATTATTCATATAAGATAAGCTTCCGTAATTTTCATATATTTAGCCAGTTGGAAAAAAATCTTAATTGTTTTGCTGGAACTCAAAATGATCTCCTACAACAGACACAACTCTAAATTTCAGTTTGACACCATTAATAACATTGTTAATCCTTCACCTCCAGATATCCCCATCCTCTCCAACAATGACTGCACCAATTTCCTTTCTTACTTTGTGGGTAAGATTAGAGATGCTAGGGCAAGCATTATTTGCCCCTCCATTCCTTATCCCCTCCACCCAACTCATCCAACAATTTTGTCCTCCTTCACCCAAATTTCCCTACAGGACCTCACTGAGGTGGTGAACAGCATGAACACTACGTCCAGCCCATTAGATAAGCCTCGTTTCCACCAAGTGGATCGGTTCAGTTCGTCTCGGCACGGCACGCATTTTGTGGTGTTTCCATAGGCTAAAACCGGTACGGGTCCCCAAATAAGCGACCCATACCGCTCCACTTTTCTGTACCCTTCTGTTGGGGTGCCAAGCCGCTCCAAACCGGCCCCAGGGGTGGGGCTATAATCACTGCGGTACGTTGATTGGTCAAAAGATCGGTAACTTCCCGTGCGACAGCTGTACTAAAGAACGACACACAACCACGCAGCCTTTCCTGAAACAAAGCTTCATTGCATCATGGAATAAAGAGCCACATGCTGATCACAAAGTAGAAGAGCTGCTGGATGTCCTCCATCTTTCTCTCATCTTTTCATCTGACGTCACGCTGTTACGTAGCTGACGCGGCTCTCGACATCCGGCCCATCTAGCAGGGTACGGTTGGCTGTGGAAACGCGCACAGGATCAGGCTTTACTGATCTGACCTGTACCAAACTGTACTGATCCGTACCAGACTGCCTGGTGGAAACGAGGCTTTACTGTGCCCACTTCATTGCTGAAAAATGTCCTTGGCTCTGTTGGTCCATGCTTGGTCGCTATTATAAATAGCTCGCTCAATTCAGGATGTGTCCCAGCCTGTTTTAAACAAGCTGTTGTTCAGTCTCTCCTAAAAAAGCCAAACCTTGACTCCTCTGTACTTGACCATTACAGGCCCATTTCTAAGTTGCCTTTTATTTCTAAGATTCCAGAGAAAGTTGTGGCCCCACAGCTCACGAATGTCCTGTCCTCTCACAATATTTGAGACAAATTTCAATCTGGTTTCCGTCAGAAGCACTCCACTGAAACAGCTCTTCTGAGAGTGTCAAATGATATTATGATGTCTTCTGATGCTGGTGAATGCTCTGTTTTGGTGTTACTGGACCTCAGCTCAGCCTTTGACACAGTCGATCACTGTATCCTCATTGAAAGACTTAGGAAGTGTAGGGTAGGGTCGTAGGATGGGTATCTCTGGGGAAGCCTTGGATTGGTTCTCCTCTTATCTCACAGGGAGGAATTTTTCTGTGTCTCTAGGTCCTTACATATCGGAACCAGCCGGCTTCTGACCAGGGCCTGCTGGCTGTCCCTCGAGCCCATCTGAGGACTAAGGGAGATTGTGCTTTTGCAGTTGTTGCTACTACTACTAGTTCCTACTTTATGGAACAACCTTCCCACAAATGTCTGCTTGGCCGTCTCTGTTGAGTCTTTTAAAAAGCTTTTGAAGACACATTTACTTGAGGCGGCTTTTGGATCTGCCTGCTTGGACTAATGTTTTATTATGTCACAGTATCTATTTGATGTGACTTTAGTGTTTATGCTTTGTATTTTTTTATCTGTGAAGCACTTTGCGATCTTTTTCTGTGAAAAGTGCTATATTAAATAAATTTATTTACTTACTTACTTACTTCAATTACAATGATATAAGTAAAAAAATTTCTAATTAAGGCTGCAAGCAGTGTCATAGCCTGTTCGAACTCATGCAACCGCACGAGTAACTCCAAGTTACTCGTGGAGTTATGTGGCTCTCTGAGGTTTGTTTTTGTCCCTGCATCATTTAGTCAGGGCATGAGGCAGTTGCATCACAGTGACAGGTGCTGGAAGTCGTGTTGATGCTGTCAAAAGTTCCTTTTTTTTTTTTTTTTTTTTTTTACAAATTTAAATAAAAAGTCATAAATGTTATTGTGCATATGTTTATTGTTTAAATTCCCAAGTCATGTAAAATTTGTTTCCCCTGTTCCTCTGTGTTTTTCTTCACTAAACCTCTAAAATGCAATTATCTGTTTGTGTTTTTTTTTCTTCAGTCCAAACATTTTTCTTCCAAATAACATGCAGTAAATAAAAAATAACTCCAGATATTGAAAGTTCAAGGTATTGCAGAAAAATGGGCCAAAGCACTTACTCTCAGGGCAATTTCTGGCAGCTCTAAAGTCAATAACAGCAAAAGTGTCTTGGCAGACATTTTGAGCCTCATGTGCTGGTGTCTACAACCTATGGCTCTGGAGCCTCATGTGGCTCTTTGACTCCTGTGCAGTGGCTCCTTATAGCTTTAAAAAAAATTTGCTTTTCGGGGAATTTGCATTTTTCTCACTCGGAGAGAACAACTTGTGGGCTGGTCAGAAAAGTACAGCAAGACCTACATTTTACTTCAAAAGATCTGCAGGAAGATTTAGCAGGCTCAGGCTGAAAAAATTACTCAAGCAAAGGTTGACATTGGTGGGGAGGACATCAAAGGGGTAACAGAAACCAAATTTCTTGGAGTTATAAATGATAAGAATCTAAATGGGGAACCTCACACACAACATGTACTGATGAAATTCTCAAAAATTACCACAGTACTGAATAAAGCAAAACTGGTTGTGGATAATATATCACTTCACATTCTGTACAGTTCTTTAACTTCTTCATATTCAACCCATTGTGCTTAGGTTTGAGGTAACACTTTCAAGAGCTCACTACAATCTCTATTCATTCTTCAGAAAAGAGCAGTTAGGGTCATTGACAGAGCAGGTGACAGCGACCACACATATTCAATGTTTCTCCAGTCAAAACTGTTCAAGCTCAATGATCAGGTAGAGTATCAACAACACAAATCATGTCTACGGCAAAGAAACAACCAACTACTGGGAAACATTCAGGTCATATTCAGTCAGAGAAGGAAGTAAAATTTTAAGGGAGTGTTTCATTTTTTTTCAACAGTGCATGCGTGTGTGTGTGTGTGTGTGCGTGTGTGTGTGTGTGAGCAGCAGCTCAGAGTGAGTGTTGTCTGCCTGGTAACAGGTGATGTTGGTCATGTGACCTCCTCTCTGGTTTTTAGAGCAGCGCTCAGTCAGAGTTTGTCTCAGTTTGTGAAACAGCAGAAGATCATGGCTTCAACTTTACTCAGCGTCTGTCTCCTCTTCACCTCCATCATCTGCACAGCAGGTAAGATACATATATATATGTACACACACACACACACACACACACACACACACACACACACACACACCTCATGCACGCACCAGACCCAAACAGTGATCATTTTGTTTCATTTTTCAGATGGATTCAAGAATTACAGATCGGGCCGTTGTGTGTTTAGTTCGGCTAATCCAGACGACATCGAGTTCATTGACTCTTATTACTACAACAAGCTGGAGTTCATCAGGTTCAGCAGCAGTGTGGGGAAATATGTTGGATACACTGAGCTCGGTGTGAAGAATGCAGAGGCCTGGAACAACGATAGTTCAAGGCTGAGCTCGGAGAGAGCTCTGAAGTTCACATACTGTCAACACAACATTGGAAACTGGTACAGTAACATTCTGACTAAATCAGGTGAGTTGATGTTTCAGTGACGTCACACAACATCCCATCATGAGTGAAGAGATGAATCCATGAACAAAGTTCCTTCAGAGCTGATTTCAGAGTGAAATGTTGTTGAGTGAGAAAACTACACTTTTACAGTCAGGATCAACTTCAACACCAAACTCTGGAAACATCACTGACTCTCAGGAAGTTACACACACAGCTCTGTGACGCCACCTGCTGCTCACACCCTGCTACTGCAGTTACTGTAAACCAGACATCAGAGACTTTAACTCTTTATATTTAAGGATGTTAACGATAAAACACTCTGAAGGAACTTTGTGGAAAATAAACATTAAAGATTAAGTCAAGATTTTCAGTATCAGACAAACTGTTCAGAGAGGAAAAGTAACAAAGAATAATTTAATCCAGAGACTTTTAATTTAATTTTAATTTTTTCCGTATTGTCCTGAATAGAGGAGAATCCTGTGTTTTAGATTTGCAGCTTTTAAACGTTTAATGGTCTGATCCTGTCAGAGTCTGGCTCTTAAACCTGGTCCTTGTTTGGTCATGAAGCTCTGACCGTGTTGATACTGTGCTGCAGTTAAACCCTCTGCCAGGCTGCGCTCTGAGACGCCCCCTGCTGGTGGACATCCTGCTGTGCTGGTCTGCTCCGCCTACGACTTCTACCCCAAGTTCATCAAAGTGACCTGGCTCAGGAACGGAGACCAGATCACCTCTGGTGTCACCTCCACTGACGAGATGGAAAACGGCGACTGGTACTACCAGATCCACTCCCACCTGGAGTACACGCCACGGTGAGTCCAGGTCCAGGTCCAGGTCCAGATTCAAGTCCAGGTCCAGGTCTAGATGGTTTTAATTCTAAGTCCAGTTAGAGAAGCATTTATTCAACACAGATCATGTTTGAACTGAGGGTAGAATCAGGTTCATTAACCAGGCTCAGGTTCAGGTCCAGGTCCAGGTCCAGGTCCAGGTTCAGGTCCAGGTCCAGGTTCAGGTCCAGGTCCAGAGTTTGGTGTCTCAGAGTCTCTGATCTGGTTTTTCTGTTGGATCAGGTCTGGAGAGAAGATCTCGTGTAAAGTGGAGCACGTCAGCCTGAGCGCACCTCTGATCGTGGACTGGGGTAAATACCTGTCTGTCTGTCACCTGTCTCTCACCTGTCTGTCTCTCACCTGTCTCTCTCTCACCTGTCTGTCTCTCTCTCACCTGTCTCTCTCTCACCTGTCTGTCTCTCACCTGTCTGTCTCTCTCTCACCTGTCTCTCTCTCACCTGTCTGTCTGTCTCTCACCTGTCTCTCTCTCACCTGTCTCTCTCTCACCTGTCCGTCTCTCACCTGTCTGTCTGTCTCTCACCTGTCTGTCTCTCACCTGTCTGTCTGTCTCTCACCTGTCTCTCTCTCACCTGTCTCTCTCTCACCTGTCTGTCTCTCAGTGTATCCACCGTGATGTGGCGGCGAGAAACGTGTTACTGACCGACGGTCGCGTTGCAAAGATTTGTGACTTTGGTTTGGCGAGAGACATCAGGAACGACGACAGTTACATCGTCCAGGGAAACGTGAGTGTTCACCTGTAACCAGGTCATGATCAGAGTTCACCTTTACCTGTAACCAGGTCATGATCAGAGTTCACCTTTACCTGTAACCAGGTCATGATCAGAGTTCACCTTTACCTGTAACCAGGTCATGACCAGAGTTCACCTTTACCTGTAACCAGGTCATGATCAGAGTTCACCTTTACCTGTAACCAGGTCATGATCAGAGTTCACCTTTACCTGTAACCAGGTCATGATCAGAGATCACCTTTACCTGTAACCAGGTCATGATCAGAGTTCACCTTTACCTGTAACCAGGTCATGATCAGAGTTCACCTTTACCTGTAACCAGGTCATGATCAGAGTTCACCTTTACCTGTGACCAGGTCATGATCAGAGTTCACCTTTACCTGTAACCAGGTCATGACCAGAGTTCACCTTTACCTGTAACCAGGTCATGACCAGAGTTCACCTTTACCTGTAACCAGGTCATGACCAGAGTTCACCTTTACCTGTAACCAGGTCATGATCAGAGTTCACCTTTACCTGAGAAAATAACGAGCAAACAGGGTCAAAGGTCACATGTCATGAAGAATCTTATAGAGTAGAATTTCTTGCTCATAAAAAAACTAAATTATTCTCAAGAAACTTTTTCTTATGACAGAAGACACAGTTTTTAAATCACAGAGTCTTTTATTTTGACACTTCCTGTGTTTTATTGTGACAGGCACGGCTTCCTGTGAAGTGGATGGCGCCGGAGAGCATCTTCCAGTGCGTGTACACGGTGCAGAGCGACGTGTGGTCGTACGGCGTTCTGCTCTGGGAAATCTTCTCTCTGGGTAACCAAGGAAACCCATCATCCAATCACATCACAGCTTTTATTTTGGCAGGGTCTTCAGGAAGTTGTTCATGTGATTCACCCCAAACCTCACCTGTTACATCACAGAAACGTTTCTTTAGCTCCTCCCCTCACTCACCTGTCCTTTACCTGCCCAGGTAAGAGCCCGTACCCAAACGTTGCCGTGGATACCAACTTCTACAAGATGATCAAAGATGGACGACACATGGAGCAGCCGNTCTGGATCTGGATCTGGACTCTGCTTCCTTCAGTGTTTGCTGCTTTCCTTTGTGAATGAATCTTGTAGAGGATCAATAACTCTGCTGTCTGATCAGATTGAATCCTGTGGTTAAAGCTTTGGGGCTGCTGGGACGTTTGATTCTTACATTTACAGATTTTTACTGAAACTCTTTCTCAAAACAATAAACTTTCACAAAACCGTCTGTGGATTTATTTAACGTTTATCAGAGGTTGGTTTGTGTCGGTGAAGCTCTCAGTCCTAACTCTAGAGTCAGGAGTTTTGTCACGTTTAAAGAAGAAAACTCTTCTGATTCAGCAGATTTTATGGTAAAATTTACAAAACTGGAGAAATTAAGTTTGTGTTTTCTGCTGAGTCATGTTTGAAATGAGAAATCACTTTAAAATTAGAAAAAGATTAAGATTTAACTGTGCTGAATAGTAGTTTTCTTTTTTTAGAGGCTCAAATCTGCTGTTTAGTTGTTTTAGTTCAAAGAGAAACATCAGAACTGTGACAACAGATTTTAAAAACTAAAGTTTAGTTTAATGTGTGAAAAAGGGAGAGCAGCTTTAATCTAGTTGGTTAAGAAATGTTTATCATCACTGAATGTTTTTGAAAATTAATGGAGGTGAAAGAGGCTCTTTGGTTTTCCGTGAGCTCTAATCATGGCTGATACTGTGTAAAGTCTCAGGATGGGTTATTATTTTCCTTTTCTAAAATAAAAGGGTTTATGTGTACGACGGAGTATTAGGGCCACATTGAAATTTTTTTTTTGCTTCATATTTTACAACGAGAATAAAGTTGAATTTAATTATTTTACCACAAGATTAAAGTCTAAACTAATTATTTTACTAACAAAAGATTCTAATACTTGTGATAATCTGAAGCTGATGTGTTAAAAGTTGAAGTATCTCCTTGTTTGTTAAACCTAAGTTAAAGTATAACTTGACGAAATGCTGTGGTCCTCATTTCCTCTTCCTCGTAGACTGTCCTCGATTATATTTCGACTTTAATCTCGTAGTAAAATAATGAATTTTGACTTTAAAATCATAGTAAAGTAATTAATTTCAACTTTAATCTCATTGTTGAATAAGAAGTAAAAAAAAAAAATCTTAATGTGGCCCTAATACTCTGTCGTAAAGGGTTAATGTGAATATTATCTCTTTTTTTAAAGCACAAACTTCCCTGGTTGTAACTCACTGCTGCGTCACAGAAACACTGACACAAAGATTAAGACAGAAGCTGCTTCTCGCTGACACACAAATGATGGAATTGACCAATCACTGAGTAGATGAAAGTAATTATTGAATAATAATTTGGTCTTAAATTCCCGTCCCTGTTAAAAACAGTCTCTGAAAACTGCATGGATTCAGCCTGTTGGCTTATAACTTTAATGCTACAGTCTCTGAGATTCTCTTAGTTTAAGAATAAATAAACTTATGATATAGGTGCAAGATCGCTACACTTTATTGAAATGTGTAAGTTTTTATTCTTTGCCATTTAACTGCAATCAACTTACAGGTCAAATGTTGGTGCCTCTGATGCAGAGGTGGAAAGTACTTAAGTACAAATACTTTGTTCCTTTACTAAAGTACATTTTTCTGGTATCTGTACTCAACTTAAGTCTTCATATTTTTAATAACTTCTTGCTTTCAGCTACATTTGAACACAAATATCTGGACTTTCTACTCCTTACTACCTTTTTCACTTTTACTTAGGTTAAGTAGATGAATTTGTACTATTATTTTTCTACTTAAGTACAGAAAGTATGTACTTTTTCCATCTCTGCTCTGATGTCAGAGTTCATATATTCTCATTGTGATGTCGTGAACAACCTGACACCTGTCGCAGCATCTGTGTGATATAAAAGCTCACGCTGCCCTCTAGAGGTTCATCTCTGCACCTTCACCTCCACGGATTAAACATTCAGATAAAAGCATTATTTTCACACAGAAATCAACTGACACTTTACACTGTGTCTCAAATTGTTATGCAAATTGTATTTTAGTGTCATAGAGAATTTTTTTGTTTGTTTCTCAATGAACCTTGTAGATGGTATTGTGTCTCAGGGCCCTTTGGATCACTGATACCAATTTCAGACACCTGTGATAACTATCATACCAGGTGAGCCCATTTAAATGAAAAACTACCAAAGGAGGGTGTTCCACGTTATTAAGCAGGGCATCATTTTCAAGCAAAATGGGGTAAAAGAAAAAAAAAAAAGTCTCACAGTTGTCGAAAAGCTTGAAATAATATGAAAACATTTTGTTTTTCATGAAAACTTAAGCATGATCACCATCCTGTCCAAAGATCTGTAGCTGATTCAGAGCTCACACGGGTTTCTACACATAAAGGCACAATGAGGAAAATTTCTACAAATATATCACATTAACAAAAGCAGCTGCTAAAATACCATTACAGAGAAGCAGACAGATATTTGAAGCTGCTGGTGCCTCTGGTGTCCTGCAAACATCCAGAAACAGGATCCTTTAGAGGTTTGCAGTTATGTGTAAAGCTTCTATTTGGCCCCTGACAAACGCTCACAAGCAGAAACGACTGCAGTGCATCCAGAAATACATGAAGACTCATTTTCAAACAGTCTTGTTTGCTGATGCGTGCCGTGCAACCCTGGATAGTCCAGATGGATGGAGCAGTAGATGCTCAACATGTCCCAGCAACAATGTTTTGGGCCAGAAATACAGAAAAAGAGCTGATCAGCCCGTCTAAGAGTCCATGAAGGTGTGAAAATGACCTCTGGAAGAAACGTGAGGTCTGTGGTGTTTCTGACTGATCCCTTTCTACCATGGTACAAAAAGAAGAATCTTATTAATCCTTAACAAAATTATCTTCATGCGTGACAATGCACCATCTTCATGCTGTTAGGAAAACCTCTGCACCACTGGAAGCTGTGAGCATAAAAGAGGAGAAACTCATGGTGTAGCCCCCATCCTCCCCTGACCTCAACCCTGCTGAGAACCTTTGGAGCATCCTCGAGTAAAAGATCCATGAGACTGGGAGGCAGTTCACATCCAAACAGCAGCTCTGGGAGACTTATTTGACATCCATCCATCCATCCATTTTCTACACCGTCTATCCTGCTATTCAGGGTTGCGGGTGGCTGGACCCTATCCCAGCTGTCAATGGGCGAAAGGCGGGGCACACCCTGGATTGGTGGCCAGTCAATCGCAGGGCTGACATAGAGACAAACAACCATTCACACACACACTCACACCTACGGGCAATTTAGAATAATCAATTCACCTAACCATGTGGGCATGTTTTTGGACTGTGGGAGGAAGCTGGAGCACCCGGAGAGAACCCACACATGCACAGGGAGAACATGCAAACTCCACACAGAAAGGCCACCCATGTCCAAACGGGGAATCGAACTGGCGACCTTCTTACTGTGAGGCTGGAGCGCTACCCGCTGCGCCACCGTGCAGCCTTATCTGACATCCTGACAAAAAAAATAAATAAAATAAATACGCAGAAACTCTTCAAAAACTCACAAGTCTAATGGACGTAAGAATTGTGAAGCCGGAAGGTCCTGTGGGAAAATGTTACTTGGCCTGTTCAGATATTTTTGATTTAAATAGCTTTTAGTTTCAGTAAATATAACCTCCTAATGCTGTAAATTCAACACATGACTTTTTTCAGTCCTTTACAACCTATAAAATGTTCTGAAACTCTGTTGTGCCTAATAATTTGGAACATTGCATTTTAACCCTCCTGTACAAGTCTGGGTCAAATTGACCTGGGTTGAATTGAGAATATCAAGAAAAATGGTGAAGAGTATTTTTTTCGGAATGAAACTTACTCTGCTTGGCTTATTTAGTGCTATAACATATTTTAAAAAAATACAGTCCATCTCAAAATTTTTGCAACTACCCCCCACATGTTTATATCACAAAGATACTGTATGGGTCAATCTGCAGGAACATAATAGATGTTACTAACAAATGAATAGTATAGGAGGGTTCCGTTTTTTATGAAGAAAAAAATACTGTTATCATTTGTTATCATCACACTGTAGAAGTTGATCACTCAAAACTTTTGTTTATTGGAGTTTGCATTTATTATTAAAGGAAATCAGAGACTAATATTATTTGCATAATAATTTGGATCACAGTGTAGTTGGAAAGTGTCATAATTAAATCAGCTTCTAGAGGTAGACTTCATAAATTTTCAATTACAAAAACTGAATTCTTAAACATGTAAATTTATCTTTCAGTTTGAGGTTGTGAAATGTAAACAAGATAATACACAGGGTGAAGAGGAGCTCAACAACACACCTGTGTGTGTGTGTGTGTGTGTGTGTGATCCACCTGCTGTTTGTCCACCTGTTCAGTCCGAGTGTAATTCTCTGCTCTGACCAGCAGGGGGCTCTGAAGTCTGAACCCATCTTCATTATTCATCAGGTTACATAAGAGACTAGTGGTACTGCACTTATATAACACACACACACACACACACACGTTTAAACATCACCTCTGCATCTTGTGTCTCTCCCCTAAAAATAACATTTTTAAGACTCATGTTCAAAAATCTGTAAATATTTCACATTTCATTCAGCTCTGACTGTTTCCTCCAATCAGAGCGCAGCACGCCGCCCCCCCCCCTCACACAAACACACACACATCTCTTTTATTTTGTTGACCTTTGTTGTTTATTGTTTGTCAAACACAGGGTTATTTCAGGCAGGAGAAATCAACCATTCACAAACAGGTAGCATATGACATCATACAGAAGAACCGCCTGATTGGCCGGTCGCTCTTTGAAGGAAGACGATTGGTGGAGAGCGGTACAGGTGAGAAGGGGCGTTTCCACGTGGCACGATAAGAGTGAT